>JAKCPI010013212.1:0-172062 GCA_023213315.1 Euborellia annulipes | reverse complement strand
CAGCGGCGTAACTAGCCTCTGAGGGCGGAGGGGGGCGAAGCTCAACTAGGGCGCCTTTTTTAATTTGTAATATAAATTTTAAAGAAATCTATCAATTTTTTGGACAATCTATCGAAAGAATATGATAAAATCACCGTTCCTGAACTATATCTTAGATGCCCTAGGGCGCCAAAAGGCTTGAAGCCCGCCTGGGCCGGAGGGGGCGAGAGTCCCCCTTCGCCCCCACCTAGTTACGCTACTGCGATCGGACCCTATGGATAAGTATTAATAAGTCTCTCCCCATCGTAAAAATCTGGTGTGATTGTTCGCACAGCACACAACTTTCTCTTTACCATAGGAGTTCTGTGCTTGTCTAGACAGATTTTTTTGTGTTGAGATATATTTGTACCGATATTTTGACCGATATTAGAATTCAAGATATATAATCGGTCTTTCGGACCTTGGTGTAGTTGTTAGCGTGCTAATATACCAAGGGTCGTGGGGTCAGATCTCTCATTTTATTTAAGTCATTTGGATACCAAATAAATATGCCTGGACTGACAATATATATGAATTTTGAGAAAATCGAAAAAAAACTGAAAATTACATCAGTAAAGTACTAGTACTCTTTGGTCGATTTTTTCAAAAAAGCTTCAGGTCACGTCCCAGGGGGTTGCCTAACTTAATTATAAAATTTCAACCTCCCGTAGCTCTTTTCGTTCTGGAGATATTTTGTTCACAGACACACCCAGACAAAACCATGTCGTTAGTTGGAGTCATCTACTGAAAATAATTTCCCAATCTTTTATTTTCAATGGTTCAAGGATCTCATTAGAGTGCCAGGCCCAGAGTCATTATTCCCCCCCCCTCCCCCACCCTTCTCTATTTACGGTCCTGACTCTATATAAGAGTGCATTCTCCTCTTCAATGATCGAAAAATTAAATTTTACATACCAATTTTTGTAGCGCTATAGATGTTCTCAATAGGAAAAACGCCGCCGAGGCCGAAGAGAAGAACTTTTTGGCAAGGGCTGGTGACAGCTGCGTTGTAGTCACCAGAACATTGACACAATTAGGGTCGGGAATTAATCAGAGTTAGACATTTATTAGCCATTGTTAGCCAATTATCCGTGATCGAATTCGATTTCCGCTCGTAGCTGTAACCATTGGTCTCTTTTTACTGGCCCGAGAAGACCTAGAATAAAGAGAACAAAAATATTTAATTCAATATATTTGAATTTATAATAGTTTGATTGATGAATATGAAAGAGAAAATACAGAATTTACTGGGAGGTTATTTCTCCGGGAGGCTTACAACCTTAGAGCGAAGACTACTAAATATATAAATAAATAAAATTTTTAAAAAATTTATCTTTAATTGTAGTTTAGTTAGAATTATTTAAATAAATAATAATAAATATTTCTGAACTGCAGAAGGCACCAGTCCTCGTTGGCTAGGTCCAACACACAAATAAGTTAGTTAATAAATACAATTAATTTATTATATAGACCTATTTTGAAATCATTTTCCAAAAAAATCAATATTTAAAATATATAATATTAAGATATTGGTGAACTATTATTAGCAGATATGAGTAGGATGGTAAAAAAAATCAAACAAAAATCCACCAATTTTTATCTAATTTTATTACAATTGCCGAGGTTTCTGACGCAAATCGGGTTCTTCCTAAGGGCCTATGATAATAAAAACAAAAATGTATAATAAACGTCGGAAATTGTAATAAAATTAGATAAAAATTGATTGAATTTTTGTCTGATTTCTTTTAAGATATATAATTTATATATATATATAAGAGAGAGTTTATTTTGTAGGTAGAATTAGAATTTAAAGAGAGTGTAGACTATTTCTCCCTCAACAGAAGAACTGATGTTTCGGTCCTGTTTAGTACCATCTTAAGAGCTATTTATAATTGTACTGTTAATTGCTCTGAAGATGGTCCTTAACAGGACCAAAACGTCAGCTCTGAGTGGGAAATAAATGAAATTTCGCTTAGCTGCACTCTAATTTCTAAATCTACTACAAACAAAACAATCAGCTACATAAAAAATATGTCTCAAATTCAATTATATAAAAAACTTCAAATAAATATATTTTATTATTAATTTTATTTTTTGGTCGTTGGTAAGCCGAAGGCGATCAGGACGGAGCCCCTTCGGCGGGCTTTGCGGCTAGTATCTAATAAAAAAGATTTATTATTATATGTTTACCTCCGACACTGTTGCGGTAATTGTTATAGGTATCTTTAATTCGCCGATAACGGAAGGCCAGTTTACGCATCCAATCGACACCTCCCCGGACTCCATTTGCGAGGCAGAGGGTGGCGCCTCCCGCACTTCCAGCGGCGCCGGCGTTTGCCGACCGGAAGCCATCCGTTGCAAAGTTATAACCAGAGAGTTCCTGACCATTGTCGTCCGAAGAGACGTCGTCGATGTGCACTTGGTCACAGTCCTTTGAAATGAGAAAATAAATAAATCATTATTGAATTTCACTCTCACAATAAATTGTGTCTTCTATTTAGAAAAAAATGGTATCCCAGGACCCCTAGCACAAGAGGTAAGAACTATTGTAAAAGCTCCAAAGGCGAACAAAAAAAAAATTTATATTGAGAAGGCTGGTTAAAGTCAGATTAAATAAACACTATTTAATATAAAAATATTATCTGCCCGCAAACTCCGCACTGCGGGATTAAGGCGAAGAAAGAAGAAGATAAAAATATTATCTGAAGTTGCTTGAATTTGTCAAAAAAACGATATCATCCAATTCTTGAAGGTTTACTATGAAATTTGCAGGTTTTAGGACTACGTGCAGTTTTTATAATAATTTGAACCAATTATTTTTCATAAATTTTATTTGCCATGGACTGATTGTAAAACACAGTTTCAGCGGTCGGTAAATAAAATTTCTGAACATTTCATAGTAAACCTTCAAGAATTGGATGATATTCTTCTTGAGCTGTTTCTTGAATAAGAAAAAGATATTCGAATGTCTTTCTCTTCATAATGCATCACTAAAATTTGTTTTCGTTTGTATTTATTCGCAAAAAAATAGGTGAATTTTATTACAGAGAACAGACAAAAACTCAGATTATTATGAATTATTATTCTCTCTTTAATAGAGCCATAGAGGGTTCCTCGCAAGGGCGGATACAAGGGGGGGGGGTAAAGAGGGTAATTACCCCCCTGAGATTTAAAAAAAATGTATTTTTAATGTAAAATTTTAAAAAATTAATACTTAAAAATTTGATTTGTATTTATATTCTGGCAAATAAGTACAGAATGCGCCTTTAAATACCCGAAATTAAGAAAAATGTGTGCAGTGCGACCAGTCACTCCAGATTACCCCCCCCCCGAGAAACACCTCTGGATCCGCCACTGGTTCCTCGTTAAGGACTTGTTTCTCCATCGCTGTCCGAGGATCGAATGAAGAAATCTTGACGAAATGATGATGTCAATCCACACCAGATTGACGGATTAAAAAAAAATTTAAAAATCTGTCAACGCATTACCCGATTAGTTTGACGTCATTCGAACCAAATTCATGACGCCACACGGATCAAAGAATAATCCTCGTCTCAGACGACATTATTCCAAAAGTTATTATTTATTTATTTTATTTATATAATTGACAAATCAGAGCTTTAATCTGGAAATTTCATTTTAAAAAATTAAAAATAAAAGAATTTTGTATTCTGCAGCTCAATTTTTATATTTTTCTCCCCCACCGGGAAAATTTTTCTATTTTTAATCCTTTTTGTTTTTAGTTTAGTTTAAAAGAAAATAAAAACGTTTTTGATTGATTTTTTGGCCATCTAATCGGTTCTTTTATAATTCCGGAATGAATTATTATAAAAATGAATTTCATTTTCATTCGTCCCAAAATTTATTTATTTATTTAGAAAATTACCTCAAGATCGTTGAAGAAGAAATGTGTGTCAGCTAGATTAAAAACCATCGCTTCCATTCGAAATCCCAATTCTAAGACATTATGTGCATCCTGAAAAAAAATAAAGAAATTAAATTATAGTCAATGAAACGAAGTACAGAGAATTTTAAAAGGATTTATAGACAGAATGAACTTTCTCAAATAATAAAAGTTCTATATCTAATAAAGCTGTGAGTGTTATTTATTGGCGAGGCCAAACATCCCATGGCTCCCGGGAATCGAACCCAGGATCTCCAGCCTTTCCGGGGCATAGGCGTGCTGTCCATTGCACCAGGCCACCGGACCCTCGACCTAAACCAATAAAACTCACTTCCCCTTATATGCAGTTAGTCGTGCAAGTTACTAACAAAGTGAAAAACTTTAAAGATAAATTTTTCACTTGTGCGCTTTCAAATATATAGTTCTTGAAAATATTTAATTAATAAAAGTTCGAAAAATAACTTAAGTTCAAAAATAAGATTGAAGTTAATTAGAAAATTAAGAAGAATGTTTTACTAGAAAAAAACTTTAAAAACCTTATTGAATCGGCTAGCGAAAGTGCCAGTAAGCAGACTGTGGAAGATGATGATGGTTTCGTCAAGATCCCAGATGAATACCCTATCGAGATTAGATTCGATGCCGTCGGCTGGTGATTGAGCTGCTGTCTGACGCCTTCCCCTACCCCTGGGCGTAGAACCAGGTCCAGAGCCACTTCCACTAATCGGACTTGAACTATCTCGAGATGCTCTCCTTCCAGATCCGCCACTACCAAGTGAGGCTGCTGAATGCAGCAGGTCCTTATTACTACTTGGTGATCCTGGTCCGATAGCTGCAGCAGCTTCTAAGCCATAAGCTCCTGTCGTATCTGAATGGTGGCTTGCGGCCAGCTGATATGGCGAACCGGAGGAGACTGCAGCAGCAGCTGCAGCGGCGGCGGCGGCTGCAGCTGCTGCTGCCGCTGCTGGGCTCGCTGTACTTGCGCCACCTCCATAGGCGTAGCTCTGACCGTAATAACTTCCAGTGGTATAAGGCGAATAGCCGCAGTAACTTGAATAGTCGGACATCTATGAATAAAGAACAGACTAATAAAAAAACAAGGAAATTATTTTTATTAAATATTAATGGGTATAAATTATGGTTATTATAATGGAAACCAGGGAAAATGAAAGAGGGGGGGGGCTATAAATCTCTAGAACCCGGACGCTCTGTAGAGGACCAGACCTTTAAGTTTCAACCTTAATTACCGAAAAAATACGGGTAATTAATTTTGATGGAATCAGAATGCTCCCCCCTAGCCAAATTCTCTAGTTACGCCGATGAAAGCAAGAGACTTTATAAACCCCTATTAAATTCGAATATAATGTAAAAGCGTTTAATAATAAAATATAAACCTGTTGAGATGCGGCGAAGGCCTGCCCGCTGCTTCCGCCACTACTTCCGCTCGTCGCGCTTGCAAAACTTTGCGACCCCGAGCAATTATAACTGCTCGAATTTGCAGCATTGTAGCTGCCATATTGGCTATTAGTGCCAGAAGTGCCGAAGGTGCTACCCCCAGAGCCAGAGGATGCCGAACTGGAGCCATAGGCGTTAAGATAAGCACCAGCGGATGATCCAGTCGCTCCTGTTGAAGGGCTTGTCTTGCACGTTTGGTTTAAAGAACGAGTGGCTGAAAATAAGAGTTTATTTGAAGGAAAATTGCGAGGTAAAAAATAAATTTAAAAAATTGGTCAATACTTACGATTGGCGTAGGGAGAGGCTGCCAGTGCGCCATAGACAGCAGAGGGATTGTAGAAGGAGCTCGCTCCACCACTACCTGCTACACCGTAACCAGCGGTCGTAGCTCCTCCAGATGCCTGCTGACTGTAAGCTTGCTGCATACTAAAAATCAAAACAATTAATTAGAAATATGAGGAGCATTTCGTTTTATTTTAAGCCCTAAATTAGCAATTAAAAACGTCTAAAATGAAATATTCATGTATAATTTACCTGGTATAGTATTGTTGATGGTAGGTGTAGTCCTTGTGGTCGTAGGGTGAGAGAGGATCTTGAGAGGCGGCGGCAGCAGCAGCTGCAGCCGCTGCAGCTGCGTAGAGCTGTGAGGAGGCTTCAGAGGATACGTGAGGCTGGCCCAGAGGATCGGCGCCGCCGCTGCCGCCGCCTCCACAGGCCGCCTCTCCGAGGCTCGAAGGACTTCGCAGTTCGCTCTTTACTAAAGCAAATACCGATATTATGTTAATGACAGCACAATATTTTTCACCAAAATAAGTTCTCTTCGGTTAGTAGTACTACTACTTAAATTTTTTTAATTTTTCATTTTGTTTTATTTTACACTAAATATTTCTGAATAATTTTTTTTTTTATTTCATATATCAAGATTTTACGATAATTGAGATGTGAGAAATAATTAGATTTTTATAAGGATAAGTAAACAGGAGAAGAAAAATCAGCAGCTAGTTGTATTTCATTATTTCATTAAACACCCATCTGGTAATTATACAATTTTTTTGTATTTACTTGCTATTTAGATGCGGTGTCAATCACAACGTTTTGTATTCAAAGAATAGTTTTTATTACTCTACATACCATTAATGGTAAAAATAAACAAATGCATGAAACCAATTGCATAATATGTACTAAATTTTGACAATTTTGCGTGCCCTGAGGATGAGTGCGACTAGCACCCGAAACGTCAGCAACGAAATACAAAGTTTTTTATTTATGCTGGCTGCTGTTCCCGGGGAGGCTCCCGTTTCCTTTTCCAATTGAATATCTACAGTAGGGTCCGACCGAAACAAGATTTTCAGCCGAAACCGAAACCGAAATTCGGCCTCAATCTTAGTTTCGGCCGAAACCGTAACCGAAACCAAAACTTGTATTTCCTATAAAAATTTTTTTTCATTTTACCTTTTTTTTTTTTTGAATTTTTTCTCCCTCACGTGCAAATCATTTGACCTTTTTTTTTGCATGCGAGTCTCATCCCATTTTTTCAGGCTCTGGTTTCGGCAGGCCGAAACCGAAACTACGGCCGAAAGCATGATTTTTGGCCGAAACTGGCCGAAACCGAATATTCGGTCGGTTCCTAATCTACAGTTATTCAACTCAAGAAATTTTTGTATTTAATTGTAAGAGCCTTGTAAAATATATTTTAAAAAATGATTGTACTCTAAGAAAAAAAAAATTTATAATTGATGGTTTTCATTATACTAATTTCTTCATCTCTTGTGTATACATTTGTTCTGAGGATGATCCGAACCGGGATTGAAACGTCATCGTGGTGGGAATAAAATATTGAAATACAACTAGCTGCTGATTTTTCTTCTCCTGTTTACTTATCCTGATTGAACTACCAGCTATAAGCCCTACGTTTCTATTAGATTTTATGTTGTAGCGGGAGAAATAAAACAGTTCAGGGATCGCCTTATACCATACATTTGCAAATATTTCGGCCTGCCTAGTGCCTCCCATCATGAAAGTTTGAGACATCAGGCGGAGGATCGCCAAAGAACTATATGCTGCAGTGAAGATGGCCAGGCGTTAGGTCGGCCGAAATATTTGCAAATATATGGTATATGGCGATTCCTGAGAAATGTATGCTGTTTTATTTCTCCCGGTGTGAAACCAGCACATGTGTGAAACCAGCAACAATTCATTACGAAGGTAATGGTAAGGGTGTGATGTGCGACCAGTCACACCAGATTTTTTAATTTAAACAAGTTTCAAAAATAATTATTTTAACATATCTTAGTTTTAGCCTTAAATCGCACTAAACCTTCAGTTTTCAAGAAAACTAAAGTTGAAAAAGCTCGTTTATTTTTATAGAGAGCTGAAAAAAGTCGCCTTAAAAGTCAAATAGTCGGTAAAAAGTCTGTTTTGGGCAAAAAAAAAACTCTCTAAAAAGTCACTGTCAAGTTTAAGAATTAATAATAAAATATTCATGAATACCTCAGTTCGAATTTAACTAAACTCTGAAAAATACGATTGACAAATAAATATGAAATGAAAAAGAAATATGAACAGATTTATGCTGAGGAACTTTGACAGATGAAACAATTTAATCTATCCCTATTCTACGTTATTAATGTTAATTATGTATTATTATTTGAGGTAATTTTAAGCAATAAAAGATTCTAAATAATAAATTTCTAGTTTTATTGCAATTTTTTTCCTAATGCTTGAATTCTCAAAGTTCAAAGGCGATGGAAAAAATATGACCACATATGGATCCTGATCGGATCACCCTAATATGCATATTAAGATAAGAGAAAGTAAAAATTAATTGAAATTTTTTTAAATATCCACTGTGGAGCGTATTTTAAATTATAAAATTTTAATATGAGAAGCCATTGCAAAATATATTATTTTAATGTGGAAAGCAACCAAACGCGGGTGTATTTTTCTCAGAAAACCTTAAATATTAATTAATATTAATGCAGTATTAATTAAATATTAATTGATTTGGATACAAATCAATTGAAATAAATAGGGACCGGTTCTAAATGGCCGAAAAATACTATAAATAAATTTAAAAAAAAGAAAAAAACTCAATGGCCTCGACCCAAAATGCAAAATTAAAAAAAAGCATATTATATTAAGAAATTTGAAGAATAAAATGAGCAAGCAGCTAATTATATTTTATTTTATTAAGAAACCAGGGCCGACGTTTCGGTCACGTATGGGACCATCTTCAGGGCCAGGTTAATGTCTGAAAATACATATAATCCTCGCCAAGTTATATTGGGCATACACAATTGCATGTAGCTTAATCATGACAATGCCTCAAATTATGTTGTTACAATACCTTATCTTTCATTAGATGTCCGCGGCCCGGGTTGGGAACCGCTGTAATAGACAACTATAGTATATACCAGCGGTTCCCAACCCGTGGGCCGCGGCCCAGTTGTGGGCCGCGAGCTGATTGGGACTGGGCCGCGGACTTCTAAGAAAAGATAAAAATTATATATATTTATATAAAATTATATATATACACTGGGCCTCAGAGTTTTTTTTTACGGAAAAAGTGGGCCGCACATCAAAAATTACGGAAAAAGTGGGCCGCACATCAAAAATTACGGAAAAAGTGGGCCGCACATCAAAAATTACGGAAAAGTGGGCCGCACATCAAAAAAGGTTGGGAACCACTCAGGGGCGTATTTATGGGGGGGGGGGGCCGGGGCCCGCCCCCCCCGAAATTTCCCAAACACATATACATATATAGGGATATACAGACATCAGCGCAACAAATTTTTCCGCAGGATAGACAACTTTGGTTTCGCAATAGAAAAAATGTTCCGCAAAAAATTTCGTGTGAAAAAAAATATAGTTTCTTAAAAAAAAAATTTTCCGCAGAAAAATTTTTGAGTTCGGGCCCCCCCCCCCCGAAAAAAATTTCTATATACGCCCCTGGAACCACTGGTATATACATTTAGTTGTAGAGACAACTTACTTTGGTGTTCCTGAGGAAGGTGCCAACTAGGAAATGGCGTAGCTGCGGAGTCGGCGAGCTGACTGCCATTCGAAGCCGCGTTGCTCACTGCAAAAGAATGAGGACCAAATAATGTATCGTACAGCCAAGATCTAACCTCTTGGGGATCCCAGGAACCCTCTAATTTTGTCGTATTCATAACCAAATCATTTATTTGTTCCATAATCGGAGAATAAATAAAGAAACGATGTTCACGTCACAAAATTCGCTTTCTAATTGGTATTAAAAATATAAAAATTTAGAGAATAGAAAATGTTAAAATCGTTATCTTATAATTTTCTATAATGTTGATTTAAATAAATCGACGATTTAAATCCCTGACAAAATTTTATAAAATGTTTCAATTATTAAAAAAAAAAAAAAAAAAATTATTTTATTATTTTAAATTTAAATAAAACTTTCTTTTGCAGAAGGGTTTAATTTAAAAGTTTGAAGTGAATCTTAAAAAAGAAAAGGTAAAAATTTATTTAAAATTGTCAATCAATATTAAAACAAAGTTTACAAATCAAAAGGGAATTATGATAACTAGGTCAATTTTATATCTGTGATTTTGGGAGAAATAATAGCAAAGAGGCAGGCAGCCTTTTCAGTGGCGTAGCGAGAGGGGGGCAAGGGGGTCATCATGTCCCGGGCGCTACTCACAAAGGGGCGCCAAATGGTCCGCAAAACAAAAAATAATTTTAATGTCCGGGAAAAAAATTTTCCGCGAGACGGAAAAATTTGGTTTCGCAAAAAAAAATAAAATTTTTCCGCAGGAAGAGGAAAAAATTACGCAAAATTTAGCCTCCCTAAAAAAAAGGTAAAATTATTTTAACAGCAGGGCAAAAAATTTTCTGCAGGCAGGATTTTTGAGTTCGGGCCCCCCCCCTCCCGAAAAAAATTTCTATATTCGCCCATGTAGGCCTATAATGTTATATAGTTTTCTAATGGGGGGGGGGGGGGCTAAAAAGGTATTGTGCCCCGGGCGCGAGTTAAGCTCACTACGCCACTGAGCCTTTTATTAACTTTGCCCGTCAGGTAAAGTTGTGTATGTATGTGGGAGTGTGAGTGTGTGTGAGAAAAAAGTGTGTGTTTAAAAAAAAAAACATTAAAAATTTAAACGACAAATTCTTGTGTGCCTAGCTATCGAATTATTTCTCCTTTTATTCAGCTGGATTGATTTTACTTCGAAGATTTTTGACCAAAAATTTTTATTTTTTTAAAGTGGAAAAAAAAATTAATTACACTTTCCTTATACATTGATATTTTTTTCTTATTTGGTCTCCCCTCTTATAGACAAAAGCGTGCTAGACGAGGAAGCGTTGTTTGTTTGGAAAAATATTACTTTGATTAATGTTTTAAAATTGATTATTCTCCCACTCTAGTGATTTTAAATTTGTTCATCGATGTGATTCTAATAATAATGGAAATATAATTATTTTATATGAAATTAAGAGAGTGCTCACCCGTGTCTGCAGAGGAGACTGCAGTGGCAGAGACCGCTGCAGCAGCAGGAGAGGCACAGCAGCTGGAATCACTTTGGTCACTACTAGGACTCGAAATCGGGTCTCCTGCACCCGACGAGTCCAGACACCTGTAGAGAAAAAAAAGTTTATTAAGATAAAAATATATTGATTGTCAATCAGATAATGATAATAGTATTGGAGATATCAAGTGACCTTGACTTCATTTACTAAAAATTATCAAGTATAAATAAAAATTGATAATTTTTTGCCTATTAGCATTTATTAGATTGAGGTCGAATATTTCGAGGGTTTTCTAGCACCTTTATCAGCGTCGAAAAAATTTGAAGGTTTGTGAAAAATTAATTTCACAAGATGTTGGATATGTTGATCAACATAACCAACATCTTCAATATAAACAGGGGCGTATATAAGGGGGCGCCGAGGGGCCCGCCCCCCCCGAAATTTCCCAAACACATATACACCCCTATATAGGGATATACAGACATCAGCGCAACAAATTTTTCCGCAGGGTGGAAAACTTTGATTCCGCAAAAGAAAAAATGTTCCGCAAAAAATTTCGTGTGAAAAAAAATTTAGTTTCTTAAAAAAAAAAATTTCCGCAGAAAAATTTTTGAGTTCGGGCCCCCCCCCCTCCCCCCGAAAAAAATTTCTATATACGCCCCTGAATATAGATTAGATGATCAAAACTCGATGTTTTTTGGTTGCCTAAGTTTCAGGGGTTTGTTATTAATTTACGTTCAATTTTTCTTTGGTTTATTTCAAATGCGTCCTTGACGAGGAAGGGGAAAAAATGTCAGTCTTTATACAATGTTTTTATTTAAAAACCTGGGAAAGTATTGAGAAAACGTATACTAAAAAAAAAAAAGTCAAATGATTTTCGCGAGAGAGAAAAAGAAAATTTGATGATCCACTGACCGGGGGTTGGAATTCACTGACTAAACCACCTCTTTGAAAGAACAATCAAGAATTTTAATAGGTGTAAGAATCAAGGGGCATAGCCAAGGGGAAGTACCGGAAACGGATTCAAAAGGCTAACAGCAGATAAGGGCAATTTTTCTTCTTCAAATAAAACCGACGAGCAATTAAAATTTTTTTTTTTTTTGATGTTTTGTTAAACACATTTATAAAGATGGCTAATTATTGTATAGATAGGCCTAAAATCTTTGAGAAAGAAATAATCCTTCGAGTTATATAAATTTAACCCACCTGTATGCAAAATTGTTCACCTGAAAGAACATAAAATATACAAGCAAAGACCACCTACGAATAATATTCTCATAATAATAATAAAATGGAGAGATATTTTGAAGAGATTAAGGTGGGTAAAAAAAAAAAAAAAAAATTTAAAGAAAACCAAAACATGTCAGGTTAAAAAGAGAGATAATAACATATCGGTTTTCATAAACAATCTTTGCATTGTGGAACAAAGAAGAAAAAAACAATATATCTCACTCTCTCTTTGACATTTCTTAAGAAAAGTTTATTCGTCGAGAGAATGAGATTGAGAATCCATCTTTTTATAACAATAAGTGATTTATTATTCGATTTAAATATTAACTCTCGGTCCTTTTCAAAGGACTTCGATATATAAACGCCGTGTCTGTTAATCTCTCTGCCATCAGACAAATAAAATCTTCAATTAAATTTTCACTCGTAGGCTAAAGAGTTGATTTAGGCAAATCTGAATTGGTCTGCATTTTTCTGTTTTTAAGATGTTATTAAATAGAATCAAGCAGAATTGACCAACCTTCTGGCATCACTTGTTATTGATTTTCGTTAACAAATATATTCAGCGTAATAAATAAAATTATTACTTGATATTCTATTATATTTAATTTTTTTTACTTTCTCTTACCTATGTCTATGTGTATGTAATATACAGTATATAAAGAGAGAAAGTATTGGATCCATGTCAAATATTCGATGTCGAGATTTTGCTGGATATACACGTTTTGAGGTCCCCTGAATCCAAAAAAGTGGTTTTGGGGTTGTTGTGAACAAATTGACTCAAGTAAAAAAAGATCTATGAAGTTGAAATTTTATATTCAAGTTAAGCACCCCCCCCCCCCTAGGTCGTGAAAATAAGCTTTTAAACAAAATCGGCCAAAAAGTACTAGTACTTTACAGATGCACTTTTTCAGTTTTTTTTTTGTTTTTTTTTCGATTTTCTCAAAATTCGCTCCAACAATTTTAATTAAAATTCAAAAATCAATTATTTTTTAGATGCTTACTTTTGGTAATGCTTTTTAGATACTTGACTTGTCACACCAGATTTTTTCCTTCATCAAATTGCAATTTTGATATAAAATCAAATAAAAAATAATTCAATAACTTTCTATTGAAATAGATAACAACAAAATATTCAATATTGTCCGTCGTTTCAACTGTCAAGCTTTGTTGACAGACATCTCGTTAGAATTTCTAAATGAAATTAGTATTCTAATGGCACGTTAGGGAACAGGGGTGGCCAACCCATCATAACTCCGCGGGCTGCCCTCGTGCTTGGTGTAGTTGGTAGCGCGCCTGCCTTGTATACCAAGGGTCGCGGGTTGGGATACCAGTCCGTCCGATGATTTATTTAAGCCATTTGGATACCAAATGACTTAAATAAGAATGCCTGGACCCCCAATAGATATATTCACTAACAACAGTTATCGTAAAAAGTCTTATATGGCTTGAATTGCCGAAAAGACTGTGTGCATGTGTGTGTGAATGGAAAAAAAAAAACTCCGCGGGCCGCATATAAAATATATCTCCATAGTCTATTAGTTTTAGACCCACTCTAGATATTCCTGTGGGGTAAAAAAAATTTTGAATGTTTTTTAAACACTCACTCTTTTCCCACAAACACTCACACACACATGCTGCACTCAGTCTTTTCGGCAATTCAAGCCATATAAGACTTTAACGATACTCGTATTTAATTTATATATATATTGGGGCTCAGACATTCTTATTTAAGCCATTTGGTATCTAAATGGCTTAAATAAAATCATCGGACTGTCTGGGATGGCAGGCGCGCTATCAACTACACCAAGCCCAAGGACACAATTTCAGGATTGCTTATCAAAGAATGCCTCTTAAAGGGAAGGCGAAAAAAGAAGCCAGTCTTAGTTCGGGTATTTAGTAGTTCACACATTGAGTGTAAATTATAAAGAATAATAATTTTCTATTCTAAATAAACATCTTTTAATTATTTATTTTTCCTATGAGCTTAGTAAATCTCTTCTTTTACCCTATTTATGTTGTTGACATTAACATGTTTATTTTCCCTTTTCCCTTCATTCATTCAGCGGAACTTTTTTATTAATAATAATTTGGGTAAATATATTTATTCTTTCGTTGTTAGTAAGAGTGGGCGATGAATAAATAACTAACTCTATATGCGATTATAAAGGAGTAGGAAAGAGAGAGAGAGAGAGAAAAAAGTCAGTAGAGGAGAGATTTATGGCCTGGCAAGCTTTAAGTAGGGTCTGCAAGGAGCTCCAAAGTCAACATCCATGAACTGCCTCTGGTAGCCTTGCTTAATCAGGAGGAATATTTTAAAAAATTATCTAATTGTCTGTCTTTTTATTATTCATTTGGATTGGAAAATCCAAAAAAAAGACTTTGACAATAAGCAGAAGGAATTTGTATTTTTTTTTTTTCGTTGCTTGAATAATGATGATAAAGTAAGAGAACAACGTTGTTGGAAGGAAAATAATTATCACCCGAAAACAACAACAACATGTGAAAGAGATTAATTAACTAAAAAAGAAAGTGTTAAGAAATGTGATGTCCATCAGGCAAAAAATGGGGGAGGTAACTCTTCAGAATTGAATTGACTTGAATTTTTGCAAATTGAATTTAGGTATTGAAATAAATTTATTAGCATTTTGATATTCCTCGTCCCCTCACATTCACCCTTTTTATCTAATTATCCGAGTAACTATAGCTTGATAAGAAGAGGGAGGGGAAAGCTCAAAAAAGTAAGCAACTCAAAGGCGTCATTCACGAACTGATTAAATGGCAGCCCCTGAGTCACTTTTATGCCTCCTTGACTGGAGTTCGAGTCTCACTAGCACAAAAAAAAAAAAAAAAAAAAAAAAAAAAACTATAAACAAGAAAGACCCAAGGAAGCAATTTGTAATGGCATAATTGGAAACCCGTGCTGGGAGGAAAATACAGTCTTAGCTCGAGAAACTCCTGATCTATATAATTATTTGAGATAGTTAGAGGGAAAAATGGACTTTTTTTTAAATTTTCTTTCTTCCCAATTATTCAATTGACCTTTTTTTAATATAACCAACAACCTCTTAAGAAATCTTGAAGCAGACATTTAAGAGATTAGAGTCAAGAGCGGATACAAGTGGGGGGAAAGGGGGTAATAACCCTCCCCCCCTCCCCCGAGATTTGAAATACTTTTTTTCGAAAAAAAAATGTATTTTTAATGTAAAATTTTAAAAATGGATACTTAAAAACTTGATTTGTATTTATATTCTGGCAAACAAGTACAAAATGCGCCTTTAAATTACCGAAATTAAGAAAAAATTGTGTGCTGTGCGACCAGTCACACCAGATTCCCCCCCCCCCCTTCCCGAAAAACACCTCTGGGTCCGCCACTGATCAGCTAATCATAATTCCTGGGAGCCATCCACCTAAGTAAATATTCTAATTAACGCTGCTCTGTTCAAATGGGTTAATCCTAATCAAGGGCGGATACAAAGGGGGGTAAAGGGGGTAATTACCCCACCCCCAGATTTGAAAAAAAAATACCTTTTTTTTCCGCAAAAAAATTTATTTTTAATGTAAAATTTTAAAAATTTGATTTGTATTTATATTCTGGCAAACAAGTACAGAATGGGACTTTAAATTAAGAAAAAATAATGTGCTGTGCGACGAGTCACACCAGATTACCCCCCCCCCCGAGAAACACCTCTGGATCCGCCCTTGATCCTAATGCAGTTTTTAAAAAATTTCATATCATTTTCTGAAAAAAAAAAAAACCTCCCAAACGAAACAAGAAAGAAATGATGACACACATTCTCCCATCAATAGTAAAGTAACGTTTTAGATTTAAAATTTAATATTTTAAAATTCAAAGATAATTTCAAATAATAGATCTTAATTAATTAATTAATTACCTAATAGAACGGGAGATTATACAGTAAATGATTCAAAAATTGAGCAAATAAGTGACTGAGTCACTGAAACAGTCATTTCATTCATTATTATGTCGTTAGGTTCATGATTCATGCATGCATTTGCTGTTATGAGAGCGAGAGAACAATTGACACAATTTAACTCGGCCGAGAAAAATATGAATATCAAAGAAATCATTTATTATGAATAGGTTCGATGCATAAACCCTTCATGAATAAAACATTTATATGCAGTTTCTCTCAATTCACGAATTTAAGAGTAAATATCATCAATAATTAAAATTTATAGATTAGATGAAATCAAAACTAGATGTTTTTTGGTTGCCTAAGTACCAGGGGTTGTTATTAATTTACGTTTAATTTTTATTTCGAAGATTAGAAATGCATCCGGGAGGAGAGAAGAACAAAATGGAAGTCTTTATACAATATTTTAATTAATAAACCTAAGAAAGTATTGAAGTAAAGAAAGAAAAGGCCAAAAGAAAACTCTTAATTTTCATAGTTAGAGTTTGTTTGAAAATAATTGAAGGTTTTTCAAACAACGCCTTAAAAAATGTGAATAAACCATTCAATAAGATAAGGAAATTATTTGTGAGATTAGTTTGTGTTTTATTGGCCTGCTAGGGAAATATAAGATAAAAATCCATCCGCGGAAACTCCTGGTTCGAGTCCAGGAGGCGCGATTTGTCCAATCAAACTCAAACTCATTTCGCAAATTATTCCATATCTTAAATATTAATAAAAAAATCTTAATTTTAGGTGAATTTGCTTTGCTTTTTTTTATATAGAATTTCAAATTTTAAAATTTTTCTTTTCCCAATTCATTTAATTAAAGGGTTATGAAAAATTTTAAATCAAGAAGTTCTATATATAAAATAGTAAAATTCATAATAAAAATCCCATTAAGATTTTTTTACGAACATTTCTGAATATAAATCGAAAAGTTGAATTATTATTTTTTCATTTTCAATGGACTGTTCACCAACAAGAGGTCCCGTTTTTATCCATACAAAAATTGTCTAAGTCAGTGGTTCCCAACAAAATTTTTTCGAGGACCCCCTCATTGGTTACTGTCAAGAACCCATTATATTTTTAATAAAATATTAATTTGATTTTTACTGTTTTTTTTTAGATATAACTTCTTGAATTGAAATTTTTTTTAATTGTTGAATAAAGAATTGTAAGGAAGCGCTTTGTATTAATTTAAAAAATAACTTACTAGCTTACTATGCAAAAACATAAGTAATAAATTTAAACGAGTAACCGAGTGGCTCTAGTTTAAATATTATAAGTTGGTAAAATTAATTAAAAACACTAGGTGATATTTTTCAATATTAGTATAAATACGTATCAAGTATTTATACAAATAAATATCATATAAGTATTTTGATAACTAAATTGAAGAAAATCTCGTGTATTTTTAAATATTTTTTTTTCCTTGAATCTTTGTTTACTTCTTCTCTTAATTTGTTGTTGTTGTGTTATCATTTCATATTAATTCGTCCTTTTGGGCTTAATTAAGAGAGACAAAATGTGTGCATTTCAATCTGTTAATACAGATGTATAACTCTTGACTGTGAGGTTGGACGTAATATTTTTTATCTCCCTTTTTATTTCCTACTCATGTCATGTTAAATACTCGGCCAGTTTTTTAAAAAGAACACACCAACCAGCCTTGACATACGGCCGTTCTTCGCTTAATTGTTAGTTACATGTGCATCCCAAATGCCGAGAGACTCCGAGTTCCTGCTCCCATTGTGAGCAGCCGAACAAAAAAAAATCCGGGGAGTCTCTCTCTCTCTCCGTCTTTTAGGATCCACCCCCCGGCCTGCATCAAAGGTGTTTTGGGTCTATTAGCAAAAGGTGGACATAATGCCCTCAATGCACTTGTTGACAGATGGACCCCATTCTCCCACTTCTCCCTTTCTTTTCAAATCACAAAACTCCCACGAGATGCTATTATTCTCAGACTGATTACATCTCTATTTTCCTTTTCTTATTTTTCAAAATACCGTCGGAACAGAAAAGGAAAGTGAGATTTGTTTTCATTTTAAAGAATGAAGTATTGACAGTTTATTTTGCAATAAAAAAAAAAGTTCCCGTGAAATATGCAATATTTTATCCTCTCTTAAAATATATTAATTATATCAATTTAACAAAAATTTTGCCAACGTTTTATTCAGATTTCTGATAGAAAAAAATGTTTATTTATGCCAAAAGGAGGAGATTTTAAAAAGTCGAAATTTCTGAATGTGTAATAATCAGAAGAGTGGAAAATCATTTTATAGATCATTGGTTCCCAACTGGTGGTCCGGGAAGGAGCCCCAAGTGGTCCGCGAGGAGGATGTCATTATGATTATAAATTTATAAAAATTATTATTATTAAACCAGTCGCAAAGCCAGCCTTCGGCTATTCCATTTTTTTCTTTGAGTAGTATGGTGTATCCAAAAGAGCAAAATGTCCTGTAAAGTTTGAGTGCATAATCTTCTGAAAAACTTTTTGAGGTAGCGCGCATCTTTGTTTTTTTTTTCCTATTTTATGAATTTTTTGTTTAAATAAATATGTGTAAAAATCTGGCATGGGAAGCACAGACACAACTTTCAATTATCGAAGGGAAGAGATAGTTGTCTGCTGTGCGACCAGTCCCACCAGATTTTTTGAACTATACTTTTGCTGGTGGACCAAATGACCATATTGAATTGATCTTAAAGAAAAAAATTTTATTTGTTACCCCTGATACTCCAACTCCTTAAATGTCGCCTCGTTTCAAAATATTATTGTTTCATTTCACCAACTATTGACGTGAAAAAAATTCAATTTTATTTGAAGAAAATTCAGGAGGTTCGTGCAAGTGAAAAAAAATAATTTTCTACAAAATTATTTTTTGCCACTTGTACGAACAACTGCAACTCAAAATTCGAGTAAACCTCCTGAATTTCCTTCAAACAATATTGCAAATCTTGCAAAATATTGACAATATTGCAGCAGCAATCTTCCAAGCTAACTTTACAGGGGATATTGCAGTAACATTGCTGCAATATTCCTATGTCCGTCTTTTTGTAACTTGTATGAGTATTGTCAATATTGTGCAAGATTGGCAATATTTCTGCAATATTACTGCAATATTCCAAGCTGTCTGGGTTACTACACCTTTATATATTATTGTATGTTACGATTAATTATTTAATTCTGATTTTTTGCTTATTAACCAGCGACAATATTATCCTAAAGATCTCATTTTTAAGTTGACAAATTGGAGAGCAAATTTAACTAAAAGAGAGCTGCTTCTAAACTCTTGGCAAATTATTCCCCCGACGAGAGACGAGTTCTCTTTTTACTTTCGGATGTCAACAAACAAGTGGTAAAAATCTTAAGTTCCTTTCTTTCTCTCACTCTTTTTTTTAAGAAAAAGAAAAAATCTCTCTCTCTCTTTTCTGACACTTGGACAAGTCAAAGAAACGAGACAGTTAGAAGGTTTTAAATATAAACAGCAGGAGGGCTGATAAAAAAGAAGGAAGGATAAACATTATAATAAAGGAGTATTTATTACCTTGAGCGTTGCTGATCCGAGTCCTGATCGAGTGTTGATCGAGATCGCTTAACCTGCAACCAAAACAAAACAAGACTAATTAATTATCATCAAAACTGATATCAATTAAAAAAAAAGATAATCTATTAATTACTAAATAAGCAAGGTTATCGTATTTAATTGAAGATTAGTCTCTGTCCCTTAGAGGGATTAATTAATAAGCTCTAGCATCATGATCTAAGAGTCGGTGGTTCACTTCACGACCAGAGCAATAAAACAAATTTTAGATATATTATATTATAAACAGGTGTTACATCGGTTCTAAGGTTAAAAACAAATTTATTTGTTAAGGGTCAGGAGTTCTCATATGACAGAAATGTATTTCGATTGAGTAGACCAGTGCTTCTTATAGTAGTGGGCCGCGGCCCTCTAAGGGGCCATGGATTACCCGCAGGGGGGCGGCGAGTATCGCAAATATAATAAATAAATTATTATTGGGCGTGGTAGGTAGCACGCCTACCTCCTATACCATACGTCGCGGGTTCGGACCCAGGCAGTCCGATGATTTTATTTAAGCCATTTGGATACCAGATGGCTTAAATAGAAATGCCTGACCCCACAATAGATATATTCTCTACAACGGTTATCGTCAGTCTTATATGGCCAAGTTGCCGAAAAGACTGTGTGAATGTGTGTGTGAGTGTGAGTGTGAATGAGAAAAAGTGTGAATGTTTAAAAAAAAAAAAAAAATTATTATTGTTAAATAAGTTTAAATTACGTGGACATACCAGTACATATGCATATCGAAATTCAAAATAGTTTTAAACCAATCTGAACTTAAAAAAATAAATGGAGGCCTAGAGATAATGACTTGGGTTCCAAGGGGGCCGCGAATTCAAAAAGTTTAAAAAGCACCCAAGTAGAACTACCAAACAATCAATTGAAATAAATAGAGACCGTGACCTAAATGGCCTCCGATGCCAAAAAAGTAGCATCAGAAAAGTATACTTCAAACAATTTTTACGGCTGATAATCTTTTTTAAGATCATCTAATAAATAGTTTATTTAAGAAATTTAATCAAAATCGTTAGACTAAATTTTGAGATCAATTTCTTTTACAAAACGATGTTTTTCTACTCAATCTGTTTTGACTTGTTTTTAGGTCGAGGTTAATAAATTTACTCAGAAATTCATTTTTGAGAGGTATTTTTATATTTGTTTAAGGATCTGATGATGGCCGCCTTGGGGCCGAAAGGGATAATAATGACCGTATCTGTAAACCAGAAAATAAATACCTCTTAAAAATGAATTTCTAGTAAATTTATTAACCTTGCACCTAAAAACAATATCAAAACAGACTGAGTAGAAAAACATCGTATGTAAAAGAAATTAATGTTCACCTGTCCGACATCCTCAAATTAAATTTTGAGAAATTCGAAAAAAAACTGAAAAAGTTCCTCAGTAAAGTACTATACTTTTTGACCGATTTTGTTCAATTACTTTCCGGGAGGGCAATTAACTTAAATATAAAATTTCAACGTCGTAACTCATTTCCTTCATGCTTAAAATCGACACAGACAACACTTTACCTCAAACGTGTATTTCCATCAAAATCTCGACATCGAATTTTTAACATTATCAAATAATTTCCCACTATTTATTATATATATGGTAAGAGATAGTAAAAAACTTCTCACGATAAATGATCAAAACATATTTTAGTCCGAAATTTTAGAAAATTCATTCAAAGCAAAAACTGCTCAAGGTGATTAGGTTACCATCTTACACAAGAAGAAGAGTGAAGAGGTGTAGGCCTTTTATTTATAAACAAGAAGCTTCCCAATTGTTTTTAATCCTGGATCCAATTGCGTCAAAAATTTTATCTTCAATTAAATAGGAAGCCTTTTTTTATGAAAATTAATTTTTCTTTCTTTTACCTCTCAGCTCTTATGAGGAGGAGGAGGAGAAGAAAAGAGGGGAGGGGGAGAGTGATAAGAGCCTCGAGAACGGAGATAATAGAGAGAAAGTGGGAGGGAGAAGGCGCCTGAAACTCGACACGATAATGGTCCCCCGCGCAAAAGGGAGCCCCCGACGCTGTTGCTGCTCCTGCTGAGTGCTCCGATTCGCTCCGTAGAAGAGACAAACAGCCTCCGTTTTCAATTTCAATGCATTTCCATTCAAGACATACAATTTAATAAACAGAATAAAAAATGTTTGCGCAAATAAGTTTTTACTTATTATAGGGCTATACGCTTACTTGGGAACAAAAAATTTCACTCTCCTAATTTTCAAAAATATATATTTCTTTAACAATTGAATTATCTATATATATAATTCGCTAATGTCCGTCTGTCCATCTGTCTGTCACTCTCTATTTAGGCAACTTCCCATTGGAATTTTGAAATGAAATTTTGTATGCATAAAGAGAAGGCCTTTTCGAGATTACAATAAAATTATTTTCATCCCGAAATTCCTATAACTTTTTGAGTTATTAATTCTTAAAGTTACGATTTCTCCCATAGGAAATGTATAGGGATCGTGCGTGAAACATAGAGGCAGCACTATAGCCTAAGTAAGCGCTGTCTAGTGTTCTTTTGACAAACTTTGTGGAATGTAAACATTCATTGCAAACAACATAAAATATTTTAAAAAATGGAAAAAATAATAAAATACTGATTTCAACTAGTTGTCAGTAATATTATACGCGGCCACAATGATGAAAAAGAGAAAAAAAATATTCAACTCAAATCATGTCTATGCGGTAGTTGAAAAAACAAATTCTTTTGAAAGTGTCATAAGCGTCAAAGTCACATTTAAATCCAAATCATTCGTTTTATATTCAAGTTCTCATCAACTATCTCATCAATATGAGGAAATAATGAATTTGGAACTTTAGATAAAATTTTAAAGTTCTTAATTCGTTCAATATGTATCCTTACAGAAGCAATGTTGCAGGTTATGTTTCATCTACTTCTGGGGTGAATAGGTCTTTGTGACCAAAAAGAGGATTTATTAGTACTTATTAGTTTATTATTTATTAGTACTAGCAGCTTTTAGTAATTCACGAATTTTTAATAGCCGGATACCTCACAAGGATTGTATATTTTTTAAAAATATTTTTGCTTCCAGGAAAAATCGAGGGAATATAAGACGGATGTTCCGATTTTTTGTTGTTTATAAAATGAGTATTACTACAAATTCTCGAATTTTGATTTGGTACCCAGTCTTTTGGGTTTTCTCTGAAATCGAAAAAAAAGTTTTAAGGTTAAGTTTTTATTATGAAATAAATGTCATAAATATTAAGAACCTGGTTAACAAAATGAGTTATTTACATGCGTCGAGTTTAATCTCAAAATTCATTTTAATTATGTAATATATTTTTAATTAATTTTGGACTTAGTCATAATTTTTTACTGTTTTTATCCACTGTTTACGTTTTGCTATTTTCATGTGGCTATCTGGAAATTTATAAAATTTCACTTTCACATCCATTCCAGGTTTCTGAAGTGAGGTATTATTACAGCCACGGATACAGCAAATTTTTTCTTAAAGTCGACAAACTTCAAATAATCTCAATATATTTAATTAATAACACTAGTCGACAAAAATGAACTTTTTCTTTCACAAGAATAACGATATGTAATTCTAGAAGTATTTTTCATGCTGAATTCAAATATCATTTCAGTTTTCCCCCATCAGGCACAGTTTTAGAGATATAGAGCAGAATAGATTTTAGTAGAAAATGGGCTCTAAAACGGCTTTTATTTAGAATGTTCAAATTATTTTTAACACGGCACCCCGTAAAAAAATATTCAGGTATTTAGAATACATATAAATTTTAAGTTTTCATTCCAATCGGAGGTCATTTACACGTGCTGCAAACGGCTTAAGGTTTAGAAAAATCGAAATTTTCAAGATTTTTTTTGCTTTGGTCACCCCTAATACAATTTTAGATATCCCTGAATGCAAAAAACATCTATTTACGATATTCTATAGTTCTTTGGCTTTCTAAAAAAGCATTCATTCGTAAAAATCTGTTAATTATTAACGAAATTATGAACAAAAACGTGAGCAAAGAAAAAAACACAAGTACACTCACTGGACGAAAAAATGGACTTCTTTTTCTTTTACAAGTATAAAGAAAGATATGAGATTCTAGAAATATTTTTTTTTAAATAATATTTAATAAAGTTAGTGCCCGGGAACCTATGTTCAGAGAGGATACATTAGCTTCTCGTAGATAGGGTTCGCTTTTTAATTCAATTGAAGTCTATTTTTTTCGTCCAGTGAGTGTACTTGTGTTTTTTCTTTGCTAACGTTTTTGTTAATAATTTCGTTAATAATTAACAGATTTTTACGAATGAATGCTTTTTAGAAAGCCAAAGAACTATAGAATATCGTACATATATGTTTTTCATTCAGGGATATCTAAAATTGTATTAGGGGTGACCAAAGCAAAAAAAATCTTGAAAATTTCGATTTTTTAAAACTTTAGCCGTTTGCGGCACGTCTAAATGACCTCCGATTGGGATGAAACTTAAAATTTATATGTATTCTAAAACCTGAATATTTTTACGGGTGCCGCGATAAAAATAATTTGAACATTCTAAATAAAAGCCGTTTTAGAGCCCATTTTCGAGTCAAAATTCTATTTTGCTCTATATCTCTAAAACTGCCTGATGGAAAAATTCTAACTACATATCTGAATTCAGAATGAAAAAATGCACTAGGTTCACTAATCAGATTTCTTGTGGAAAAGAAACCTTGTCGACTAGTGTAATTATTCAAAAATAAATCACATGTTAAATATTTAACAAATCCCCCGACTAATTAAGATGATTGCCACTAGTTGGCGCAAAGGTCCTAGACGCACGGTCCCTATAGAGAAATATTTAAGTATTCTTTTCATTTGTGTATTCCATGAATGTAAACAAATCCTCAAGCAGGCACTCAATTGGAATGGAATAATAATAATTTTCTTTTGCCCCCGGGTTTGGCGTAGTAAGTAGCGCGCCTACCTCCTATACCAAACGTCGCGGGTTCGGACCCAGGCAGTCCGATGATTTTATTTAAGCCATTTGGATACCAGATGGCTTAAATAGAAATGCCTGACCCCACAATAGATATATTCTCTACAACGGTTATCGTCAAAGTCTTATATGGCCTAAGTTGCCGAAAAGACTGTATGAATGTGAGTGTGAATGAGAAAAAAGTGTGAATGTGTTTAAATAAAAAAAAAAAAAAAAAAAATTTTCTTTTCAGCGAGGCCTCCCGGCTAGTA
This sequence comes from Euborellia annulipes, assembly GCA_023213315.1. NCBI lineage: Eukaryota > Metazoa > Arthropoda > Insecta > Dermaptera > Anisolabididae > Euborellia > Euborellia annulipes. Next base: position 147,240 of record JAKCPI010013212.1, on the reverse strand, counting down.
AATTAAAAATCTGGTGCGACACAGAGCACATAATTTTCTCTTATCTTCGGTAATGGAAAGTTGTGTACTGTGCTGTAAAATCAGATTTTTTTTGTGTCGAGATATATTTATTAATAGTTTGCTAAAGCACCTAAATTCCATTGACCACTTGCGGTTCATAAGTAAAAAAGTCAATTGATTGAAAATTTCAGAAGTATAATTCATGATCAGATTGAGGGGGAGAGGAACTCGAACTTTTTATTTTTTTAAATCTCAGAATACTATTTTTATTTAAATAGATGGTAGCCAATATTTATTTATTTTGTCATTTTTCCCGAGCGCAAGTTCTGGTCATTTAAAAATGAGTAGTTAAAAAATGTAAATACATAGGTAATTGTGACGTCTACGATATTATGATAATAAGTATTGAGAGAAGTTATTTACGTGCTACTAGGGGTCAAATAAACATTTCAATTCAGATTTGTATTTTACGAGGTGTTTCCAAGAGCAGTTCCTCTACCCTAAGCAGGTGCGGATCCTCGGGAATGTGATCGCCCCTCCCCCGGGAATGTATATATACATTCCCGGGGGGAGGGGCGAAAAATATATTTTTTGTAGAAATAATATTATTTGATATTTTATCAAAGGCACTGGAGGAACAAAAATTATCCAATATTTTTTTTTATGTCCAAATGCCCAGGGTCGGATCTAGAGGGGGGCAGTGGGTGCATGTGCCCCGGGCGGCAGATATCAGGGGGCAGAATTTAAAGAAAGATTTACTAAAAAAAAGGTAAAATGATATGAATTTTGTATAGAAAATTTTAAGAAGGGGGCGGGAAATTAAATTTTGCCCGTCCTAAAAAATCTCCTAGTTCCGGCCCTGCAAATGCCCACAAAATGAGTTTTAGATTTTTATTAATATGATAAAAAATAAAGGAAAGAGTTCCCCTTCTGATTATTTTCCTTTCTTTATTTAATCGTGTCAAATCCTTCAAGTCCTTCTCGATTGATTCTAATTTCCTCGGTTAGGTTTGTTTTTCCAAGAGGATAATCACTATTCGCCTGACGAGTGAATGTTTAAACAGAATTCCTCGAGTGCATTCCCCGCATTCTCCGCTCTCTGGTCCAGGCCAGATGCACGTGTATAAGAAAGATGTGCTTCGATGCCTGTTTACCACACCGCCCCTCTTCCAGGAACCTCCTCCAGCCACCGAGACCCTCCTCTCCAGCCTCTCTGTCTGCCTCATTCACTAAATTTACCCTAAAAATCTTTATAGTAGAATAGTAGTTTTCACACTTGTTAATAACTTCTGATTTCCAAGTTTAATCAAATACTACTATTCGGTTTTGATGGGAATTCGGCATATTAAGAGACTAGGACGGTTGCTTCACTTCTAATTAACTAGCTATCCCTCGGAGAAGACCAGATCGTGATTAACTAGCAAAGACCCGAAGTTTGGTATAAGGTTTAAAGCCAATAGGAGAGCCTCTATTGAATAAAAATCTCCACTCAGAAGATGTTTTGGGTTTAATTAAATAAATCCATCATCAGTTCTTAAGAGATTATTGGCAATCTCAAGGTATACACCAGTGGTTCCCAACCTTTTTGACCCATCGCCCCTTTCTGGAGGTTGACTAACACCTATCGCCCCCCCCCCCCCCCCCTTTTACATTTTCATTGTATGCCTAATTTTAATTTGAAGTAAAGTGTAAATAATAAAGCAGTTTTATTATTTTAAACAATTTTATTACAGTAAAGGGCTATATGTAGGGCCGCAGACGAACTTACAGGCCGGGGCTACTTAGTAATACGGTCCCCCTCAAAGAAAAAAAAGTTTTTTTAGTATGCCTTCATGCCAACACTTTTACACAGTTTTGACACAACTTTTGAAATAGTTATACATAGCTTACAATATTTATTTAAATAAAGTTACCGGTATATAAAATTTTTCAAGAATTTCCTAAACAAAGAGTTACAAAGTTTTAATTTATCGAGGCCAGATCCAGACAGAGGATTTCCGGGGGAATCTGGGGGTATGGAAATTTTTGTGAAAATTCGCCACTGAAATCTGAGTTTTTAGCTATCCTGAGTCATGAAAACGATCAAACTTGATTTGAGCTTAAAGGGCCCCTGAGGAAAAAATTCAAGAAAATGATTTTTTTAAATTGAAATTTAAGATTTGAGCTAAAAGTGACGTTTCAATCCTCTAGATTGGAATTATCTTCAGACTATTTTTTTTTTATGATGATATTTTGTCCTCTTCTATCCTGACCATCCTGTAAATAGGAGATTTTCTCTTTGATTTTTATTTTTTTTAAGATTTTACTAAACTAATAAATTTTCTCCCTTTGAATACTCATCGCCACCCTATTTATCGCCCCCCTGAAAACCCAAATCGCCCGGCCAGGTTGGGAACCACTGGTGTACACCATTGAGATGCAGATAGAGTTGTTATATATAAATAATTAGTAACATAAGACTTATTTATTTTTTGGAAATTTTTAAATTTTTGTTGAAAGGTGTATTTCAATATTAATTCCAATTAATTTAAATAAATTTTCATCAAATAGTTTAAAACCTCTTGTTCAGAGTAGGGAAGTATAATAAATAAATAATGAATCAAAAAAGATTTTCTATTCTAGGTTAACTTGCAGTTTCCTTCTGGTGTTTTTCAGCAGGATGGAGCCCTGGAGAGGAGAGTTGTTTAATTAAAAGGCAATTTTTTTTCAGAGACTTTTCAGGTTAACGAATGGATACATCTCTTTTGGTTTCTCCTTTGTCTAGATTTATTAAAATACATTGTAATATATTACATTTTATTTTAATAAATCTAGTCAAAGGTTCTGATGAAGGCTAACGAAATGTCTGAAACGAAAAGATGCATCCATTCGTAACCTGAAAAGTCTCTGAAAAAGAATTGCCTTTTAATTAAACAACTCTCCTCTCCAGGGCTCCATACTGCTGAAAAACACCAGAAGGAAACTGCAACTTAACCTAGAATTAGATACAGGTGTCACATCAAAATAAAAATAGAAAAAACGATTATCATATTTCCATTTACGGTATATACGGTGTGGCATGATGTAATAAAAATATTTTAAACAACTACAAGATAGTAAGATTTCCTCTTTCTCTAGAAAAATAAATATTTATTTATGTGAATTTATTTTTACCCGCGCGCCACTTCGTCTTCGGAGGTCCCGCAACCCTTTTCAAAAAATAAGAGGGGGAGGGGGCATTTCGGTTCGGCGTTGTTTCCTCTCTTGTGGCTTTTTTTTTTAGTCGGGACACTTTCATCTGCTCTTGTTTGCTCATACCCTCTTGATCGACCCCCCATTCAGCAACCGAGCATCATCATCATTGCTGCAGCGGGGGCGTAAATATTTACCTATCGCGATGAAGATAAATACGGCTTTACGACGGCCGCGTGTTAACATGTGTCCGCGAGCCGCCACTAACAAGACGGGAATAAAATTCATTTCCCAAGTGAGGGGACTAAAAACCAAAATAAATTCACACTTAACGATGATGACCATTTCAGAGTAAGAGAGAGAGAGAGAGAGAGAGCAAAAGGACGAGAAACCCTGGGAAAGGACGCCATAAAAAACAAAAAGGAAAAAATAAAAAATAACAACCGACAAGACATTTCTTATCTCAAGATTGTTTCTAAGATTTTGAAACGGTTAATCGAATAAAAACAGTCGATTATAAATTTTTTGTACCACTTTCAAAAAAATAAGCAACAACAAAAATTTATTCTTCTCCAAAAATTGTATACTAGGTTAGACCTTTTCATTTTATAGAGAAAAAGTTTATGTTTAAAAATATTTTATTTCCAGTTGAAGACTAAAAAATCTAGTGTGACTGGTCGCACCAGATTTTTTGGTGTCGAGATATATTTAGTTTCTTATAGCACCTTATTCCATACTTGAACACTTGCGTTTCATAAGTAAAAAAGTAAAAAGTCTGGTGTGACTGGCGGCATTAGCACACAACTTTCTCTTACCTTCGGTAATCGAAAGTTGTGTACTGTGCTTGTCTCACCAGATTTTTTGTGTCGACATGTATTTAGTTTCCGACAGTAGGGTACATTTGATTTTCAAGATGTAAAATTTATAAGTATGGCAAAATATTTATATGTTGTTACCATGGCAACCATTTCTCCTATCTTTCCTATGAAGCACAAGAGTAAAGTGGTTCTCAGAAGATTTCAATCACAAATGAGAATATACAATTTAAAGAGCATCTAAAAAATAATTGATTTTTGAATTTAAAAAAAAATCGTTGGAGTAGAAATTTTGAGAAAATCGAAAAAAACTGAAAAAGTACATCAATAAAGTACTAGTATTCTTTGGTCGATTTTGATTAAAAGCTTATTTTTCCGGTCCCGGGGGTGTTTAACTTAAATATAAAATTTCAACCTTTAGCTCAATTCCTTCATGCTTAAAATTGAACACACACCCCACCCACACACCCACCCACCCACACACCCCCCCACCCACAGACAGACCATGTCGCGAAAACCACTTTTTTTGGATTCAGGGGACCTCAAAACGTGAAGATCCATCAAAATCTCGACATCGAATTTTTGACATGAATCCAATACTTTCTCTCTATATATATATACATATATACATAGGTAAGAGAAAGTAAAAAGTCAATTAATTCAAAATTTCCAAAGGCTCTGTGTATTTTAAATGTTGACTGCTTGAAATAAAATATAATAGCTATTTTTCAAAATTTTAATCTCATATTTTTATATTTTATACGCAATAGAGAATCCTAAATAAATACAAAATTTCATAAGAATCGGAAAAAATTTTTTTTAATGTGTAAAAAGTTCCAAAGGGGGACCCCCTTTTGGATAGAAATTAACATGCAAATCTCCATAGGGATTTAACATTGGCTCTATGGAAGGAAGAGCCGGAAAATGAATTTGAAAAATCTGATATACTACATCAGTAAAGTGTACTCAAAAGCTTTCAAGAGCAAATTGAGAATATACTTTTTAAAGAGCATCTAAAAAAATTATGGATTTTTGAATTTTAATCAAAATCGTTGGAGAAATTTTGAGAAAAACGAAAAAACTGAAAAGGCACATCAGTAAAGTACTAGTACTTTTTAACAGACTTTGTTCAAAACCGTTTCTGGACATAATTGTTGCCAATGATTATCTTACACCAATCCTCTTGCATTCAAGCCCGTTTGAAAACCATTAGACTCTGGTGGTAAGACTGACAGACATACTCATACACCTCTCTGGCCGAAAAATGTAAAAACTCATTCTAAGCAAGAGGAGATAATAAGATATGCATATGTACATTTTAAACCTTTAACTTGGTTCCTTCTTCCAACCCTAAGAAAAGATTACGACATTTTTTTTGATTCCAATGAATCTTTTTTATGTTTTGACATCTGAGGCATGTGGCGTTTATATGTTTGTGTCTTTTTCTTCCTCAATTATGAAGCGATCTTGATGATACTTAATATTGATCCGAGAGGGTTTGGAAATGAAACACTTTTAGTCCCTAGGAATTTTTCATATTTCACGAGCACCCGTTTATCGACTTTTTTAAAATTGTTTAAGGCTTTTTTAGGCATCTGAGGCCTTTTAGGGGCGCAGTCTCTATTTATTTCAAACGATCATTAGCCAATTTAATTTAAATAAAGTTATCTTGGTTGGGAAAGGAAACGAACCTTCGACCCCTAGCAACTCTTAGCCCTAGCAAGACTTAACTAGGACATTTCAGTGGCGTAGCGAGCTTAACTCGCGTCCGGGGCACAATACCTTTTTAGCGCCCCCCCCCCCCATTCGAAAACCATATACCAGGGTAATATTACATGTAAAATATACTCGCAAATTAATAAATAAATAAAATAAAATATAGTCATAGGCTCAAGCTAGGTTTTAAATTTGGACAAAATTACCCAGCAATTTTTTGTTTTGTGGACCATTTGGCGCCCCTTTGTGAGTAGCGTCCGGGGCATGATGACCCCCCTTGCCCCCCCCCTTCGCTACGCCACTGGGACATTTAGATCAATTTAAATATACTTTTTTATGTGGTCAAATGCGATGTTTATGCTTAATTCCTATACAATATACAGTAATATAAGCCTAAATATTATAAAATTTATAATATAAGTATATTATAAATCTTACAAATAATATATTTAATAGGATCGTAAGAATATCTGGCTTCTTCGTTATGTTTTTTGTTTAGTTAAAAAAATAAAAAAATTTCAATAGGCATAAATAGAAAAACAAAAATGCAAGAAATTTGTAAAATAGACCCACTCTAATAAGATAAAATAATTATAAAAATTATGTTAATCCATTCGTAGTAAATAAAAAAGTTCATAAGACTATTTGTAAGAAAGAGAGAGGTAGGTATTTTTGTGATTGAGAAACTTAAGGAGCCTGGAAAGAATGACAACCAGTCAAGAGAGACATGTTTATTTGGTGTCGGACAGCATAGGCCGAGTTAAGTGAGCTGATTTTACGGCCCTTTTGCTTGTATGCGTGTCTGTCTTACCATGTCTAGGATATAGGAAGGACACAGACAGTCCCTGAACAGTTCACTCTCTAGAGGACCCACAAGAGATGAATTGATCCATTTATTTTAAGCGAGAGATGCTCACTCTCCTAAAAAAACACGAGCAAAACGTTCATACTTGAGACTTCAAGAATTTTTCTTATATATGAGCGAACCTGGCAAGTACCGTGCTTATTTCGAAAAGTTTTTATTGTTAAAAAAAAAGCTAAATATTTGTTTGTTTAACAGAAACAAGTTTGTAATTTGTGAATATTATATTCTTTATTCCTCTGATGCGATCCAATTAACCTGCATCGTCATCAGTGGGTTCTGATAAGCCAAAGTGAAAAATATGTAGTATTCAGAAGAAAAGTGAAGGCGCCGTGGCAAAATAACTTCTTTTGAGCACTTTTTTCTTAGAGACTTTGAAGAAAACCAAGCACCAGAAATGTGAATTGAAGTAAAAAATTTAAGTTGATTTGAAAATGACTGCAGAAACGTTGTACAGGAATTTTTTTGTTAATAAATAATTAATAACAAAATGTGGTCTATAATTAAAATTAATTAAAAATTAAAAATTCCCATAATAATTATAACAATAAAATTCACAAAAGCTTTAACCAACACAAAAAAAATTTCCAATTTTATAGCTTTTCAAGTTAAAATTGGGATTAAACAAAATCAAATGGATGGAGCCGAGTCAAAAAAAACTTCATTTTACCGTTATTAAAACCGTACAAGGCGTTAATAAAATAAATACATTTAGCTGCTCAGATTTATGAATTTTTCTTTTTACACAGACATTTTTTTTTTTTTTAATAAAACATTCACACTTTTTTCTCATTCACACACACTTCATACAGTCTTTTCGGCAACTTAGGCCATATAAGACTTTAGACGATAACCGTTATTTAATAATATTTATTTGGGGTCCAGGCATTCTTATTTAAGCCATCTGGTATCCAAATGGCTTAAATAAAATCATCGGACTGCCTGGGGTCCGAACCCGCGACGTTTGGTATACGAAGTTAGCACGCTAACCTCTACACCAAGCCCCGAGGACTACACAAAGACATATCACACAAATTGGGAATAAACAAATTCAAAATTGGACTTAACACTTTTTAATTTAAAAGTTAAGTATTTATTTTACACTCTATTTTAATAAAATTTTAAAATGACACTTCCCCGGGAGTTTTTAAATCATTGAAAAATATTATTCCACACTTCAGAAGGTCCAGGTTCGACTATTCGCCCCCTCCCCTCTACCCGTCAGAATGTTATATGTTATGCAGAGTATAGAAAAATAATTGCGTTCCCCAAATCTTCATTTGAATGGGCTCCAAAAATAAATAAATATTTTTACAGGGATGAAAAGTCGAAAGAACTTCTAAATTTTTTTACTTTCTCTTACTTATATTTTAATTTATAGAGAGAAAGTATTAGATTCATGTCAAAAATTCTATGTCGAGATTTTGATGGATATACACGTTTTGAGGTCCCCTGAATCCAAAAATGTGGTTTTCGTGACATGGTGTGTGTGTGGTCTGTGAACAAAATATCTCAAAAACGGAAGAGCTAGGAGGTTGAAATTTTATATTTAAGTAAGGTACCTCCCTGGGACGTGTCACGAAGCTTTTTAATAAAATTGGCCAAAGGGTACTAGTACTTTACTGATGTACTTTTTCAGTTTTTTCGATTTTCTTAAATTTGCTCCTACGATTTTTGATTAAAATTCATAAATCAATTATTTTTTAGATACTCTATAAAATTATATATTCTCATTTTGCCATTGAAATCTTTTGAAGCACAGTTTATCCTTGTACTTCATAGAAAAGATAGGAGAAAAAACAAAATATAAATATTTTCCCACGTTTATAAATTTTACATCTTGAATTCAAATGTACCCTACTATCGAAATCTAAATATATGTCGTCGCCAAAAATCTGGTGTGACAAGCACAGAGCAACTTTCGATTACCTAAGGTAAGAGAAAGTTGTGTGCTCTGCGACCAGTCACACTAGAAACAAAGAAAATTTTTTATTTACTAATTTTGTTCGATAAAATTTATTGTTTGTCGATAAAGAATTTCAAATTGATTTTCCTTCTAATCTTAAATGGTATGCGTAAAAAAAGTTTTATCAATGAGTAATAAAAATTATCTATTAAAAAGAGAAAAAAGTTAAGCCTCACTTCAAACTAATGCACATTGTCTCCAATAATATAGTGTGCATAGAAACAAAAGAAACAGTTAAAAAATACTGTGTGAGCCGGGGACGGGTCCAGAGTACTTATTTTGAAAGATACATTTTTTTTTAAACGGTGTTTTTTACTTTCTGTATTTATATTAATATATATTTAGAGTGAAAGAAAGTAATGGATTCATGTCAAAAATTCGATCAATATTTACTGGTATAGGCTATATAGTTCGGAAAATTGGCTATTAATATTGGTAATTACTAGTCGCGCCATCCGCCTTCGGCGAGCTTTGCGTCTACCCAGAGGGCTTTGCTCCATTGGACTCCCCTTCAATTGACTAGGGCCAGCCTGCGGCGAACCGTCGCCTTCCCATAATCATGTGCTGAATATTTTTAAGTGAGTTGTATTTCTTAATAAGCTAAATAAGTATATTTATATTATTACTGAAGTGAGGTGTTTAAAATTTTGCGAGACTTGATTAAAAAAAAGGCGAGGAGCCGCCACAGGCGGGCTCTGGAATATATAAATTATTTTACAAAAAATATTTATAATGACGAATAAATTTTTTTAGGAACCTAAAGTGTTTTTTTCGTGAAAAGATTAATTAATTTTTATATTCAATATAAGGGGGATGTGATAAAGAAGAGGAGAGTTAATAAGATATATTTGCTATTAATGTCAAAATTATGAAAAATATTTTTAATAATATTTGTGCCGATAAAAATATTATTTCAATATTCTCTGAGCCTAATTGAGTGCTTGTTGTAATGTGGCATCGAAGGCAACTTTTGTATTTAAGTGACTTTGTATTCCCACATGGCGTGAGAAGGTTCAGAAACGTTTTCGCAAAAAAAGAGATGAAATAATCACTTCATTTTAATTTCAATTTCAAATAAGAATATTCTAGCCCTCAACTCAAAATTCAATAATTAACAAAGTATAGGATTATATAAACACTCAATATATAATACGTGAACAGGTATGGATATCCAGAACTAAGGTAAAAAGATTCGCTATTACTTAATCAAAGGCCCATCTAATTCATATAAAACGGTGGTTTCCAAACTTTGTTACCAAGCCTCCATTAAAAATAATTCGCCTCCCCCCTCCCACATTTTATAAAATAATACAAAAACAAAAATTTTTAATGCTAAAAAATATAAATTTATATAAAAATATTTTTTTATTTATTCTTATTTATATTAAAACTAGCAATCATTTGGAAAATTGGTCCTGGAGGCCAATATTCGCGCCTCCCCTTAGACTAGTCCGCGTCTCCCTAGGGAGGTGCGCCTCACAGTTTGGAAAACGCTGGTATCATATAAGGGTATTTTATGGCTGGTGGAATTTGTATCAGGAATGAAAGTTAGAAGAAAACGAAGCCAGAATGTTTTCTTTAAAAATATATTTTAACAGCTTACGTTTCGGCCTTGGTCAAAGCCATCCTCGGATGACCACTAACAGCTCCGAGGATGGCTTTGACCAAAGCCGAAACGTCAGCTGTTAAAATATATTTTTAAAGAAAAAATTCTGGCTTCGTTTTCTTCTAACTTTTTATTCCTGAAGAAAAATTTTTTTCTCAAATCTTATTTTCACGCCCTAGGGGGGTGTCTAACTTAAATATAAAATTTCAACCTCCTAGCTCAATTCCTTCATGCTTTAAATTGAACCCAAACAGACACAGACAGGCCATGTCGCGAAAACCACTTTTTTTGATTCAGGGGACCTCAAAACGTGTATATCCATCAAAATCTCGACATCGAATTTTTGACATGAATCTATAGATTATTATATATAGTATTATAATACTCTCTCTCTCTATATATATATGTATATTAACTTATACATATAGGTAAGAGAAAGTAAAAATTCAAATCCGGATTGAGATTAGTTCTATATACAAAAAGATGCGGTAACTCACCCCAGTAAAATTCTAAGTTGACTAATCATATCTTACTTTTCTACCTAATGAAAAAAATCCCTACAAAATTCTGCAAGGGATTGGATGAGTTCCTAAGTTGCCCAGTGTTATTATTATCTGTCTATGAGGGTTTCGAAATCTTCAAAAATTAATTCCGCCCCAGTAATAAGACATTTTAGAATGACATTAAAATGTTTCTATCCCACTATGCTATTTGCTAAATATTGAATATAAATTTTAACTCAAACGGAATGCACTTATTTTTTAGTAAAAGTATTAAAAAACATTAATATCTTTGTGCATTATAGGGGATGGGGCATTAACCCCCCTTGGTTAATTGCCGAAAAGACTGTGTGAATGCGTGTGTGAGTGTGAATGAGAAAGTGTTTTAAAAAAATAAAAAAGATAATAAAAAAATAAAACTAATTTTTTTTTCAATGATACCTACACTCCCCCTCCCCCTTTCAACAGCTTATATTCACCCTCTACCCTTAGTGAAATACAAAATATTTAATTTCATATTCAAAATAATATTTTTTCGTAGTCAAATTATTTGTTTCGATCATTTTTTTTTAACGATAAAATGCATAATAATTACCTTTAATAAGACAATCAAGAGGGTGTGCTGGTTGACGGTGAGGTCAGGGTGGGTTGCACTATAATAATTATTCACTTTGATTCACTTTAAACACACACAAGAGAGCAGCGCCTGCATTCCGGCAACGCTCTCGACTCGACTGAACGAGACTTGTCTCTCTCTTATCATTATAGGAATAAAATAGATGGAAATAACAATTCCCTTTTTATTAAAAGTAAAAAAAATACCTTTTACTCTAATCTAACTATATTTAGAGATGGAAATGTCAACAAGTGATTTGGAATATTCCAAGGCCTTTCTTAAATGAACCCTGTTATGCAATAGTGTGTCAAGCGCCAAAAAAAATTAAAAATTGAGTTAATCACGGAATATTGTATCAAATGCTTTAATTAATAGTATTTTTTTCTGAAATATGTCCTAAAAAAATTTATATTTAATGTTACTTGCACAATTGACAAAAAAAATTATATACAATAGAATCCAATGAAAACAAAAAACTTTAATGTTAATTTTCTCAAAACTCGGTAGCTTACGCTTGACACACTAATGCGTAACAGAGTCCAAATAATCAACCCTTCATCCCCCCTAATCAAAATAATAATCAACGCTATTTTTTGAATGTTTTCTATTTATTTGGCTTCGATTTAGCTAAAACGAATTAAAAAAACATTTTTTTCAATTTTTCAACCCCTTCAATCCAATTTTTTTTTTTTTTAAACACTTGAAACGAGACTGGAATGTTTAATATATCTAGTGGGGGTCCAGGCATTCTTATTTAAGATTCCATTTGGTATTCAAATGGCTTAAATAAGGCGCCAAAGAATACAACCCTTCTGATTGTCTAATTAGTCAAAAGAGGGGTAAAGAAGAAGAGAGAGGAATTGCCAAAATATTATTATATTTTAATGTGATTAAAAAAGGAGGGTAGGCCTACTAGGCTTCTCAAATAAAATTTATTTAAATTATATTGACTGACAATGAGTTTAAATAGCCATAGAGGCCAAATAATCAAGCAATATAAAATGTGTCAAACGAAGTGCGCTAACTGTTGATAAATTTAATTCCTCTATATAATTAATAATTATTGACAGTTATATGAAAAAGATGAAAGACGAAACAAGATGTCACTCAGTAAAAGAGAGAGGAGAGTTTATTTCTCTTGAATGATAATTTTGACAGAAAAACTGATCATTTGTTAACAAGACTCTTACAGCTAACAAATGTCATGAAAATTTTTTTTTCACTTAAACTAACGAGAGAAAGAAAGAGAGAGAGAGAGAGAGAGAGAGAGAGAGAGAGAATATTTATTTTTAAAATGAATATGATCTAAAAAGAGAGAAAGAAATATAGAAAGAGAACGAATGATGTAAATAGAAACAAAAAAAAAAAATAAGAAAGATGAATAGGAAGTTTATATTGAAATCTAAAGTTCCTTCCTAATTAAGTATATTAATAATAATATTTTTTTTTTTTATTTAACGTCAAGTCACTTTTTTTAAAGAAAAAAATCTGGTGTGACTAGTCGCACAGCATTTTGGTAAGAGAAAGTTATGTTCTGTGCTTGTCACACCAGATTTTTAATGTCGATATGTATTTAGTTTCCGCCTATATAATGTATTAAAATTTATAAACAAAATTTTTATATTTTGTTACCATGGCAATCATTTTTCTATCTTTCCTATGAAGTGCAAGAGTAAAGTGGTCATCAAACAATTTTGAGGGCTAAAATGAGAATATTCATTTTAATGAGTATCTAAACAACATCAAAATCGTTAGAGCGAATTTTGAGAAAATCGAAAAAGAGTGCATCAGTAAAGTACTAGTACTCTTTGGTCGATTTTGTTCAAAAGCTTCGTGTCACGTCTTAAGAGGGTATCTAACTTGAATATAAAATTTCAACCTCTTAGCTCTTTTCGTTCTTGAGATATTGTGTTCATAGCACACAAACAGACCAAGTTGCAAAAACCACTTTTTGGACTCAGGGAACCACAAAACGTGTATATCCGTCAAAATTTTTTTTTTTTAAATAAAAAAATCTGGTGTGAATAGTCGCACAGCACACAACTTACGGTTAAATAAAATTATAAATTCTCTTTATCTTTGACTAATATTAAAATTTCTTCGAGTATTGTTTTATTCAAAATTGTATTCTTGAACTTCCACCTGATGAGCTTTATATCAATAGATAGAAATATTAGGAATTCATACCCCCACGTGGTGGGAGGGGAGCGAATTCACCCTGTCTAGCAGCGTGGTCTGCCTAAGACGGCCAGCTTGTATTGCTATAAATATATTATTAATTGGGAAAAAGAGGGTTTTAACAATATAAAGAATAAACTTTTTTTTAGCCGAAGGGTAAGAGAAAGTTATGTGCTGTGCGACCAGCGACACCAGATTTTTTCAATTATTAAAAAATTTTGTAATTCTTGTTTGATTTTTCGAATCAATTTTTGGGAATTTCATGGCTTATTTTATTTTTTTTTTATTTTAAAGATGAGTGGCGAATCGAATTCAAGTGTTTATTTAATTTTATTCGTACCGTAATTATTTTCATTAACGCCCATTAATCCTTCTGTTTATTTATCAAAACGAGAGAACTTTTGTTTCGAAAATTAATGAATGATTTTTATTTTTTCTATTTTTAAACATCTACCAAAAAATTATTATTTTTTTTTTAAATTTCTGAGTGGAGATAAATTATATTTGGTGTATATGTATATGTGTGCCAAGACAAACAACGTCCGTCGCAGATAAATGAATCACGTGACCTAAGGCCGTTTCAATTCATCAACGGGTTTTAGGGGGAGGCGCCGTTTCTGTCTGTCAGTCTGCCACCCACATGTGTCAGGTCGTGTCAAATAAATAAATTCATTCGGAGTATAGTGTTGTTAATAGCGATGTTTGCTTTTTCTTCTTCTATCTCTCTCTTTCATTCTTCTTCTGACTTGAACTTGCATTCAGATTGATTCTAGTTTTAAACATTTGTCTTAGAAGAATAACAAAAAGAGGATTTTAAACTAGTGAAGATGAGAGAGAAAGATCAAGAGAGTATATATAAGAGAAAAGTGATCTTCGATTGGAGATATTAAGTATGAAGATGAAGTTTTAAATAAATTATTCTTTGGAGGGATTTTAGTTGCACGAATGCTACTCAGCCTATTTCTAGGATAGCTAGATTATTTGGTACGATTTACAGTATTTGATATCTCTATTCCAAGCATCTGTAACCTCTACAGGACTAGGGGTCGAATTAGAAAGTATAAATAAAGATTACGCGAGCCGAAGTACTTCAAAGTATATACAAGTCTAGAAAACTGTACACTAATTGGAGAGTAGTTCCGTGTGTCTTCTTCTGTCCTCGCCTTATTCCCGCGATGCGGGGTCGGCGGACCTCACTTTTACCCACAAGCCCTATCAAGCGTTTTTGCGACCGGAAGAAATAGAATAGGTCGGCCCGTCGCACGGTCTGACGCCATTTGAAAAGAGGAAGGTAGAGACAGACATACAAAGAACTGAAGGAACTGCCTGTCCCAGCTCGGGCAGCTAGACAATAACACCGACAAACTTACATCGACCAGGATCAGATCTGTAATGCAGAAAGATCTGTGATCCTAGGTTCAATTAACAGTAACAAAACTGTAAAAATATTCACAACATAACTAAATTATTATTAACGATGGTGTGGTCTGGTAATATAATAATATTAATATGTTAACTATCTAGAATTTTTTCGTCTGAATAAAAGCTCTCGTAATTTAATATTTTTATAACTAAATTAGTTTGAAATTAAACAACTCCTACGGTTATTTTTTGGCACGATTTATTATAAATTTTTTGTAGCTTTATCAGGACAAGAGTGTCTGGTCAAATAATGTCTCCTTGCATTCGTCAAAATCAAGAAAGTCAGGAAAGAACTCAACTTAATGAATAAGGCCAGTTTACAAGAGATGAAAAGAAATAAATAAATAAAAAATAATAATCCTTAAAGGATTTGATCTTATTCGGAAGAGAGTAGACAACTAACCACCGAAATGTTGACGAGAAGTGTATAATAATCTACGGTAGCTATTTTTTTTATTACAAACAATAAATGGAGGTCTTCTTTATTAGCTATATAAAAGATAATAATGTTCAGTAATCGCAAAAATAAATGTTTAATTAAACAATTTTTGAGGAAAAGATGCGCGATTGATGCTCCTGGTAGTGACTAACTCCTTATTAAAGGATTGGAGGTGAGAGATGGTTTCTCTAATCAGGATTCAGACAAGTTCAAAAAATGTAACCCCCAAAAAAGAAGGAAAATATTTATAGTGAACTTTATCTAAACAAAAGTGGCGTCTGATGTTAATATAAGTCTCTTCAATGTGGAAACGAAATTCTTGCAATTGAATATTAACTACGTTGTTTTATTATAAATATTTTTTAGATAAGAAAGAAATTACCATTGGTATTTTGATAAAAAGTTTTCTAATAAAAGTTCTTGTGAGATTCAAATTCCAGGGAGGCATCCATAATTTGAGAGAATTTTTTTTTAATACGAAAAGTATATAGTTGTATCTAGTGCTTAATAGTTTTAAACATAATTTGTAAATGAAGAAATAATCAACAACTTCATGTAGTGCTCGGAACAACCAACAACTTGTTTGAAAAGAATAAATTTATCCAAAAGTGATCAAAGCAATAGAAGAAAATCTTATAAAAATCTACTTCAGCGCAAAAATGTATGTAAACAATGACAATAATCACAACGAATTTACTCCATGGAGGAAATTCAAATTCATAAAGGTAGAGCTATGAAATTTATTTAAATTTATAAGATTGAACTAACGAATGTGGTTTATGACAGCTAATAAAAAAGAGAGGGGAGATGATAAGCACCCTGGATAAGCGAAGGGGCGGAGGCAAGCAATCGCATCATGTCTGTTTCATCTCATCTCTTTTTTTTCTCTCTCTTTCTGTGGTGTGATGCGATGATAGTGTCAAAAAATGGAAGTGGGATATTGCAGAGTAGCAGCTGCCTGTTGAGATTGATAACACACGCACTACAAGAGGGGCTGGTTATCATTTTGCAATCAATGCAGAAATGCAATTACACTCACGAGTCAGGGCTTTAGCAATGCCTGCAATAAGAGAGCTGGAGGACAGAAAAGGGCTGGCATTCTTATCACTTGATAATGAGAGTGTTAGCAAAAAGAATTTCAAAAGAAATGGAAAATATATGGTGGGACAACTTCACCAGATTTTTTGTGTCGACATATACTATACTTACAAGATCTATATTAAAATTCAAGATGTAAAATTTATAAACAGAAAAATATTTATATTTTGTAACCTCTCCTATCTTTCCTATGAAGTACAAGAATAAAGTAGTCTTCAAACAATTTTGAGAGCAAAATGAGAGTATACATTTTAAAGAACATCTAAAAAATAATTTAATTTTTGAATCATTAGAGCCAATTTTGAGAAAATAAAAAAATACTGCAAAAGTAAATAACTAAAGTACTAGTACTTTTCAGCCGATTTTGAAAAAAAAGCTTATTTTCACGCCTTAGGGGGCTCCTAACTTAAAAATAAAATTTCAAACTCGTAGCTTAATTTTTTCATGCTTCAAATTGATCATAGACAGACAGACCATTTTGCGAGACTCACTTTATTGAACTCAGGGGACCTCAAAGCGTGTATTTCCATAAAATCGAAACCAATACCTTCCCTCTATATATATTAATGTATAGGTAAAAAAATGTTTTAAAAAATTTGGTGGGAGTGGTCGCTCAGCACACAATCTTCGGTAATAGAAAGTTATGTTCTGTGCTTGTCACACATGATTTTTTTGTGTCGAGATATATTTAGTTTCTGGCGGTACAGTACATAAGAATCCAAATTGTAAAACATGGAAAAAAAAAATTAAAATTTTGTTACGATTTCTTCTATCTTCCCTATGAAGTATTTAATACAAGAGTAAAGTGTGCTTCAAACAATTTTGAGAGAAAGATGAGAATATTCATTTTAGTATCTAAAAAATAACTGATTTATGAAATTTAATTAAAATCGATATAAATAATTTTGAGAAAATAGAAAAAACTATAAATTTACATCAATAAAGTATTAATTTTATTTGACAAATTTTATTCAAAATCCTCGTGTAGCCTCGGACCTGTAACTTTAGCTTAAGTCTAAAATTTGGGTATCCAGAGTTGTATAGTTTCTAAGTTATTCTGTTAACATGCATTTTTAAATATTTCACTTGAAATTCATTTAATTTATTGTGAAAAAAACTTAAATTCACGCTAAAAGGGAAATCCCCCCTGGCAATTTTAAGAAATAAATATTTTTCTTAGAAGAGGTAAATGTTTTAATATTTTACCTGGAAGTGATCTTCTGACAATTTAGTATTTTTTATCAATAAATTTAATGAATTTCAAATGAAATATCAATATGGTATGACTGATCGCACAGCACACAATAGTCTTTCATTCTAATTTAATGTAATTTTTACTAATATATTGAGAGGATAATAAATGTAGAATGAACACATAAAAGTCGTGATTTAGAAATTCTCTCTCTCCATTTCCAATCAGCTGGTTTATCATATTTCACACGTCTTGTCTTTTAATTGTTCATTATTTTCGCCTTGTTCCGAGTAAATCCAAGCAAAGAGAAGAGATGATTGATCACCATCCCGGAGGTGATAGGCGATTAGCTCGGGCCTCGGTTAATGGAGGAAAAAAAGGGCTATAGTCATTAACCTCGCGGCATATGCGCCGATCGCTATACGTCCCGAGGAATCCTAATTAAAAGTGCCAAGTCCTAAAGATGACTTTGATCTAGAAAAATTAACGATAGCTAAATTCTTTTCATCATCCATCGCATCGGACGAGAGAGGAGAGAGGGGGGGGGGAGGGAGTTTGAGATGATAGACAGACTTCAGTTCGATTTTCTCGCAATCATTAATTATATTAGTCGAGGCTTTTCCTGATTATAATACTCTAACAAATATAAAACAAATTTAATTTCTTTTCAAAGCGAGCGTGTACAACACTAATTTTATATAAACAATATTCCATATTCAACAATTAATAAAAATAGAGTATTTATAAATTTCCGCAGCCCTCGGGGCATGGCGTAGAGGTTAGCGTGCTAACCTCGTATACCAAACGTCGCGGGTTCGGACCCCAGGCAGTCCGATGATTTTATTTAAGCCATTTGGATACCAAATGGCTTAAATAAGAATGCCTGGACCCCAAATAAATATTTATTATATAAATACGAGTATCGTTTAAAGTCTTAAATGGCCTAAGTTGCCGAAAAGACTGTGTGTATGTGTGTGTGAATGTGAAAAAAGTGTGAGTGTTTAAAAAAAAAAAAATAAATAAATAAATAAATTTCCGCAAACAACACAGGGGCTGTTGAGGTTTTTCTTTATTTCAGGGGGCCTACAACAAACTTTTGATTTTCTTATCCTTATTTGAAGATAAAATAATCAAAACCTAACTACTTAATAATTAAGCTTATTAATTTTATAATATGGTATAGTGTGCAGTTAGCCAAAGGTCGCGGGTTAGCACCCGTCTCATGCGACAATTTTTTTCAATTGGATTGGCTACCGATCATGTCAAAAATGTCGAAATTTTGATGGATATATTGGTATATGTTTTTCAAGTTTACTATAGCGTCAGAATGAATGTGCGCGAATTAAAGAATAAACCATTTATTCTTCTTTAAGTATTTTTAGTAAATAAATTGAAATGCAGATTTTGCCATTATCAGGCAATATAAAAAAAATGAATAAATTGCAATCTTGCCCTCAGTTTCAGTCATTCTATTTAGCTATAATCAGATCTAGGACACTGTATACAAAATATGAGAACGGTTTTTGTTGTGTATGTCCGTCAACTCTACAGTAATAATATAATTATGAATATATTAGACCTATATCTCATTCACTAAAATTGTCCCCTCGTCTTCCCCATCCTCCCAAGACAAGTCCTGAAGGCCAAAATTAAAATTTTTATCTATTTTTCTATTCCGCTCCCCGGGGTTTTCCAGAAATAATAATATGGCTTAAAAATTTGCTTATTTAATTTAAAAAAATGTTTCGACATTTAGGGCTGTAGGTCTAATGATGGTCATATTAAAGACCGAAACTGATGAAAGATTGCAATTCCAATCTTCAATAATTAAAAATTATAATTAAAGAATAATGCATTATTCTTTAATTCCAGCTTATATACGAATTTTTTTTTTTTTTTTTTTTTTTCCCCCCCATTTTTAATTTATTTTTTTTTTTATAATAATTATTTTCAATTATTTTTATTAATAAAAAAAAAAAAATTATATAAAAAATATAATAAAAAAAAAAAAATTTTTCGCAGAGGGAGAGGGGAAATTTTCCCTCGCCCCACCCCCCAAAAAAAAAAAAAAAATAAATAATATTTATTGATAAGTAAACTTCGAAAATATTATCAAAAATTTTTATTTAAAATTTACTGGATTGTACGAGATATCTAAACATTCAAGTCTTTAAAGGCTTTAATAGCTTCTCCAAAATTGTACATGTATACCTGTACAGAAGCAGTCGCAAAAATAAATTCCAAGAAAAAAAAGCCAAAAAACGAAATTTTGTTTTCACTTTGCACCTAAATAAAAACATAGAAAAGGAGTAAAGGGTCTTTTGGAGTAATCATAGTGTTAGAGGGAGAGGGGCCGGGGGGGGGGCTGATTGAATGGCTCTGCAAACCATTTTTAATAAACATTTAAAACAAATCAAGATTTTTACCAGGATTTTTAGTATCGAACAAAGTGAAATAATATTTATCCCATTGAAGAGAACATATTATTTAAAAAAATGTTGGTCAGGGGGAAAAAAAAGATATTTGGAAATGTGTTTGAGTCGTGTGTGTGTTTGTCGGCACATGTGGGACATTCCCGATAGGCTCGCAAGTGGTCCTTTCCTCGGGGTTAATGAGTCGCCCCCCATTAACCAGGCTAGCGCCTTAAGGGCACATGTGTGCACATCAGGCCTTAGCCTTCCTTATCCCGGGCCCTAATGAGCTCCTCGCTCTGGCACTTCATTCGGCCAAGCACCAACTAGGCCTACACTCCATCCTTATTCCAAATTTAAGGGAAGGGAATGAAAATAAAAAATCACTAGTCGATTATTTGTTACAAACAAGAAGAAAAATTAAAATATTTTTTGAAAATAAAGTGTTTAAAAAACTAGTCTTTTTTAAAAATTATTTAAGTAATAGATTTTGATAATTATGTAAGATTATAAGGAGAGAAATAGCTGTCAAAATTAAATATCAGACATCGTTGTAGAAATATTTAAGAATCTAAACGATATTCTTTTATAGAAAGAAATTAATTTTACTTTCTCTTATCTCTTTATATGTTAATATATAGAGAAAGTATTGAATTCATGTCGAAAATTCGATGTCGATGGATATACATATTTTGAGGTCCCCTGAATCCAAAAAAGTGGTTTTCGCAACATGGTCTGTCTGTGTGTGTGTGGGGGGGGGGGGTGTCTGGGTTCAATTTAAAGCATGAAGGAATTGAGCTAGGAGGTTAAAATTTTATATTTAAGTTAGGCACCCTAGGGGGGTCTAGGGCGTGAAAATAAGCTTTTAATCAAAATCGACCAAAGAGGACTAGTACTTTATTGATGTCCTTTTCAGTTTTTTTTTTCGATTTTCTCAAAATTCGCTCCAACAATTTTGATAAAAATTCAAAAATCAAATATTTTTTAGATGCTCTTTAAAATGAATATTCCCACTTTGCCATTGAAATCTTCTGAAGACCACTTTAAGGTCAAATTCCACTAGGTCGTGCCGCTGTCGTGCCCCTGGATACCCCATTTGGATACCAAATGGCTTAAAAAAGAATGCCTGGACCCCAAATCATTAACATTACGATATATAAAGCGCTAGCGGCTAGCTTCCGGTCTATGTGTATGTGCCGATCAGGACACTGATTGACTAATTCCCAAACAATGAGCAAGAATAAATTTGATGAATTTTCTCGCCGATGGCCTGAGTTGCTGAGAAGACTGTGTGAATGTGTGTGTGAGTGTGAGTATGTATGGGAAAACAGTGTGAGTGTTAAAAAAAAGAGTATTTAAAATAAAAAATAACCAAATAGGCAAAAAATAAGAAATAAAGTGTAATTTCATCATTTGCCTAAAATGTCAAAAGACAAAATGCGTTCATTTTGAAAACGGGCCATCCAAAATTTTAATGTGTTAAATTTTCCTATTTGTGACTATCTGCGACAGGGGAGGGGGGAGGCTAGAATATCATCAAAAAAGGCGTTACGTAATATGTGGACCCCTTATTGCTAACTAAATATAAAAAAAAAAAACTGGTGTGAAAGCACATCACACAGCTTTTGAATACCGAAGGTAGAGGTCTGTGTGGTCAGTCCGACCAGATTTTTGCCTAAGGTTGGATGCCTTAAAAATATATAATAAAAAAAAAAATAAAAATAAAAAAATACTACATTACCCTAAACCATAATTAAGAGGCGGTAGCGCAGAAATTCATTCTCTAACTTCAGTATAAGATAGGGCGTGGTTGTTTACCTGAAACAAAAAGAAAATAAACATATATTTAGGTCCTATTAAAAGTAATACTTAAAAAGCACTAAATTGTGTTAAATGAATAAATGTAGGATTTTATTTTTAAAAAAATTAATTTTTTTAAGGATATATGCCTCTATACTAGAGCTTAGATTTTATCTTCCCTCTTGATTTGTGACATTTTGATCTCGTTTTTTAGGGTGAATGCTCCTCAAGGGAATAAGTGGGTTTATTATTCCATCACCAATGGCCTTTAGGAGCAAGTGATGCTCAAAGATCTTGCGAGATATCAAATCAAAAGGGAAGAGCAACCTTTGGAGTAAAGAAACTAAAGTGTTATTTAGAGGAGGGTAATTTCTCAAGTTGTTATACAAAAATAAGATGAGCAGTCTTAAAATTTAATAGCTTATCAAGGAGGAAATGTAATAAAAAAAATAACTATTAAAAAACAGTCAAGATTTCATAAATTATCAGGTAACGTTTCGTTATAAAATTCGTCAATAAAACAAAAATAATTATCAAAAAATTTTTTTAAAATATACGCCATTTCATATCTTCAAAAATAATTATCTTTAAAAAGATTTGATCGAAAAATACAAAATAATTCATAATTTAGACAACCAACAAAATTATATTTTTTTGTCGACGTTTCAACAATTCCTTCCCATCATTGGTAAGAAAAATTGTCAAAGTATTGATTGACACTTGGCATCCTTTTTATTTTTATTTTTTTTTTATTATTATTCCCTCAGCCAGCGGCCATCGGGGGGGTTCACCAATACGCGGTTCCAATTTTTGGGGATGAGAGGCCCTTCACCTCTCTACTCCACCTCTTCCTCCCTCTCTCAGCATAAATTTACAATTCAACTAATTAAATGTGAAATTTATATTGATTGTGGGTCAAACGTTCCCTGGCCCCCAGGAAACGAACCAGGGATCCCCAGGCTTTTCGGAGCATCGGTGTTCTTTCCAAATAAAAATAAAAAACAATCTCAATGGCCTATACGAGTATAAGGAGGAAAGAGGAGGGGGTCACGGATCTTTCTTCAATACGAAATTTGTAAGGAAAAAAGGAAAAATTAAAAAAAAAATCTGGTGTGACTGGCGCACAGCACACAACTTTCTCTTACCTTCGGTAATCGAAAGTTGTGTTCTGTGCTGTCACACCAGATTTTTGTGTCGACATGTATTTAGTTTCCGACCATAGGGTACGATTGAATTCATGATGTAAAATTTATAAGTGGGAAAATATTTATATTTTGATACCATGGCAACCATTTCTCCTATCTTTTCTATGGAGTACAAGAGTAAAGTGGTCTTCAGAAGATTTCAATCACAAAATGAGAATATACATTTTATTGAAGATCTAAAAAATAATTGATTTTTGAATTTTAAAAAAAATCGTTGGAGCAAATTTTGAGAAAATCGAAAAAAACTGAAAAGTGCATCAGTAAAGTACTAGTACTCTTTGGTCGATTTTGTTCAAAAGCTTCGTGTCACGTCCCATGGGGGTGCCTAACTTAAATATAAAATTTCAACTTCCTAGCTCTTTTTGTTCTTGAGATATTTTGTTCACAGACACACACACACACAGACACACAGACACACAGACACACAGACAGACAGACCATGTCGCGAAAACCACTTTTTTGGATTCAGGGGACCTCAAAACGTGTATATCCATCAAAATCTCGACATCGAATTTTTGACATGAATCCAATACTTTCTCTCTATATATATATTACATATATACATAGGTAAGAGAAAGTAAAAACGTGTATATCCATCAAACTTTCGACATCGAATTTTTGACATGAATCCAATACTTTCTCTATATATTAACATATATAGAGGCAATAGAAAGTAAGAATTTAATCACTGTAAAAAAAATTTCGATGATTTTACAATTTTTTTGTTGTAAGCAAATTTCCAAGACCAATAGATACTAAATTTACTATACAGTTGAATGATATTTTTACAAAACTCTTTGCAAAAATCGTTTACAAATGTGTGGTAATTTTACTAATATTTAGCAATTTTCGAGTCCAAATGTCTGGTAATTTTACCAATATTTAGCAATTTCGAGTTCAAATTTGGTAATTTTACTAATATTTAGCAATTTTACAATCCAAATGTCTGGTAATTTTACAAATATTTAGCAATTTTACAATCCAAATGTTTGTAATTTTACTAATATTTAGAAAAAAAAAAAAATTTACGACTGGACCCATAGGTTATTGACCTTTAGGGGACGTCTCTACCTGAATGGAGTGAAATAAAATATTTTTATTTAATGAGAAATTCCTCCAGGATTTGAACACTGACCTTTTTTGTAGAAGCCTTGCTGCCTAGTCCATTTGACCATCGAATCACCTGTTAACTAATGATCTATCTCTGCTATTTGGCATTCAAGTATGACCTCATTGTCAACTATTTTACTAAATAATAAAATAAAAAATAAACTTAAAGTTATCATAATATTATTATTTTTTGTATTATTATAACTTAAATAAATCCTTATAGTGCCAAAAATGTCTTTATTAAGAAAGCTAAAAAGCAGTCGAAACAAAGTCGGCCATGTTGGCAGCCTTAAAAGGAAAATTACAATACCCTTGTATTGTAAAATTAGAAACCTTTTTGTAAAATTACAAACACTTTTCTAAAATTACAAACCGTGTTCTAAAATTACAATGCCGTTGTATTGTAAAATTAGAAATCGTATGGTAAAATTACAATATTTACTCTAATTTTCCAAGAGAATTGTAATTTTAAAATGTTTTTTGGTTGTAAAAATTTTTTGAATGCATAGATTTGTAAATTTAGTATACAAATGTATGGTAGTTATCATTTACAAGGAAAATTTGAAATTTACTATACTAAAACATACTAAAATTAAAATTTTTTTACAGTGATGGTTTTGAGAGAATTATTTGAAATTTTATATATTTTAAAATTTTAATGGGAAGAGGGGGGAAGAGGGTTGATTCTTCATATGAGTTCGCCCTCTCTCCACCGAAATAAACTGTATATACTAGGGTACAGTATTTGTATATCTATGTTTATGTTGTTTCTTCATTTAAATATAAATAATTGATGTTACTTTTTGAATCTTCTGTTTTTGTTGAAGATATTTTAAAAATAAGTCGTATTTTATAACAATTGTAGATCTTGCGATTTATATAACGAAACGATAAGCTTACTTGATAATATATTTTTAAATAAAAGGTTGTTTTTGAATATTTTATATTTTACCCACAGGTCAAACACAATCACAATAAAATAGTAAACAGAAATTCAAATATCTGACCTTAAATAATTTAGTTCGGAATTGGTGTCGGGTAATAAATGGTGGGTGAGTGTTCACACGGAGGGGGGCCCTTTTTTTCTTACGGGGAGGACCCTTGGGACCTGAGGCCATCTCACACATGCATCACGGCCTGATGGACCCAACATCACACTCAGGGTCACACTCTGAGTTAACGAACCTCGCACTCACACTAACATTTATCTATATATATACAAGCATAACGTGATATGTACGCGTGCTTATTGGCCCGACCAGCACACACGGACTTTATTTATTAACAATGATCGCTATCAGAGCTCAAAGTTACGGCCGTCTTTCCCTCTCCCTCTCTCAGAAAGTGTCAACGACGACCTCCAAGAATTTAAATAAAAAACACACACCGAGAAAAAGGTAAAAAAAAAAATAAAAATAAAAAAAAGGAAAAATTATTTTCAACAAGAGTGCTTTACTATGAGTTCTATATTCCTTAAAAAAAAAATTTCTATGTGAATCTTAATGTGCATTTATTTTCTCTCTCGTTTAATATTGAATTTAATTTACATTTCATGCTCTTGCCCCTGGAGTAGTAATAACCCAGAGAATTATGCTTTCTATTTAAAAAGTAGGCCCTATTTAATTAAAATAATTATTAACACATAATCAGAACACCATAGCTATATAAATTTATAATTACTTGTCAAAAGAAAAATATTTCCATTTGCTATTTATTATTATCGTATATAATAAATGTAAATTTTTTAAAAATTCCTCAAATTTGAAAATTCCGCTAATTACCCGAGTCGAAATTTAGGTCCTACTGTTTACCCTCTGGCCCTGAATAGTTCCAATTTAGGGCACTGTAAGCCGTTCTAGCTCCGACATTGAACACTGATTGTGAGATCATACCATTTACTAATAGAGCCTAACTTTTATTCCCATTAGGTCCGACTTTGGTCAAAATTGAAATTGTACCATTTTTGGGGTTCAAAGTCGGACCTAATTTGACATGCAATAGATTTACTTTGAACCCCAAGTCTGACTAAAGGAGACTCAATGTCAGACTTAAATTTCGACTCGACTAAGATTATTATGCACAACTATTTTTCCATATTGGTAAAATATCTTCTATAATTAGAAAATTTCTAGTTAATGCAAAATGTAAAATTTCTCATTAATCTATGGCAAAAATAAAATAAGACATAGCCCATATAGAGAATTCCGCTTTTATCTTTTACGGTACATCTTAACAATTAATATAGGAATCTTTCGTTAATCCCTAATAGGAAAATAATAAATTTCCATTTAATTCGCGCAATAATTAAATAAAATCCGTTAATTTTTATTTATTCTGGTAAATTATATAGAAAAGTCTCGAGCCATTTTTGGCAGTCGTTTTTTGGACACGGATAGATCAAAAATAAACAATTTTACGGACTTTAGATAAAAACAATTTCAGCTTGGCGATAATTCATGGGCAGGTTTATTATCAAATTCTTTATAGAAAGTGAAATAATGGAGGAGGATATGCTACTTTTTGTGGGGTGTGTAAAAAGCCTTTTGATTTTGAACCATTATAAAGGAGAGTAACACATGTTAACAATTAACATGTAGCGTAGATTATACTCTATCATAAATCTAGTAAAATAAATCATTATCTATTTCTTTATTATTTCCTCTTGCTTTGAGGAGATGAGTAACTTTCCTCAGAGTGAAGTCTGAAGCGTGTCAGACTCAAGAAAATTTTCTTTCGGGGTAAATTCGCGAATGCAGTACCTAATTGATATTTTAAAGTAAAATTAGTTATTTAAATAACCAAAAATATTTTCTTGAGTTGCTAAAATTAAGGTCGAAAAAAAGTCGAAAAATTTAAAACGATTTTTTTAACGTTGAAAGCCAAGCCTATTTTTGACAATGTTGGCAGTATCTTCCTTAAAAACTTCTTCTCTACTACAACTGAAACTTAAAGAGTCATCTGATTCGCAAAATTATTTGGGCACAAATTATTTTAATGAATTTATTATTAATTTTTTTTTTTAATTTTATTAAAATAATTTTAATTGAGATAAATGTTTGTCTACTTGATTTATTTTATGTGTGTCTAAGTGCTCGTGTAAAATCTTAAAACACGTGATAAATAGTTATTAACCTTCACTTCATCCGTGGAGAAGAATATTTATTATTTATTCAGGAAGAAAATGTGGAATCTAGCATAAGAAATGCATTAATTTATTTGAAAAGAAAGAGAAAAGGAAGTGTGTGACGAAGAAAGATTGTAAATAATAATGATAGGTTTACTGGGTAAATATACACTCAAATGAAGGTGTTAAGAGAAATATTAAGATTGTAAATATTCAGAGAGGGAAGAGCGAAGAATAGGTTAGAGAGTTTTTGGCGAACTAAACAGAAACAGTAGATAATCACTTTGATTGGGGGAGTACCAGTATTCAAATGACATCCCTTTCCTTGTATTACTAAACGGTAAAGTACCAGGTACACAATCTTACAAAATGATTGGCCTTTTTTGGTGAAATAAAGTAATCGACTTTATAAAGAGAATTGTATTTTGTTAATTACTCTATGTTAAGTACTATACCGTCCTCTTCTCTATCAAATCATGGAATAACTCTTATTTAATCTTATGTCAAAATAACAAGATGTGATATGGCCATTTAATTTTTACTTTCTCATACCCCTGAATATGTTAATATATAGAGAGAGAAAGTATTGAATTCGATGTCGAGATTTTTATGGATATACACGTTTTGAGGTCCCCTGAATCCAAAATAATGGTTTTCGGACATCGTCTGTCTGACTGTGAACAAAATATCTCAAGAACGGAAAGTTAGGAGGTTGAAATTTTATATTTAAGTTAGGTACCCCGCTGGGATGTGACACGAAGCTTTTGAACGAAATCGGCCATAAAGTAGTAGTACTTTACTGATGCTCTTTTTCAGTTTTTTTCGATTTTCTCAAAATTCGCTCCAACAATTTTGATTAAAATTCAAAAATCAATTATTTTTTAGATGCTCTTTAAAATGTATATTCTCATTTTGCCATTTAAATCTTTGGAAGACCACTTTACTCTAGTACTTCATAGGAAAGATAGGAGAAATAGTAACAAAAGATAAATATTTTTCCATACTTATAAATTTTACATCTTGAAATTCGAATGTACCGCACTGTTGGAAACTAAATATATGTCGACACAAAAAATCTGGTGTGACAAGCACAGAACACAACTTTCCCTTGCCGAAAGGTAAGAGAAAGTTATCGACCAACTCATTCATTAATTTTTCCATCCTATTCTCTTTAGATCAGGGGCGGATTAAAGGGGGGGAGGGGCGAGGGGGCGATCGCCCCCCCCGAGAAGAAATTCACAATGTTATAAAAACTAGTAATCTAAAGAAATTATGATTTCCGGGCTTTAATTTCCAATTGAATTTGTTACCAAACAATTTAAATAAATAGGAAATGGGTCTAAATGGCCATAGATGCCCACAAAGTCCTTAAATAAAAAAAAAAAACCGCCCTCCCCTCTACAAAATTGCATTAATCCGCCACTGCTTTAGATATTAATCCAAAGAGATCCGGGAGTCTGCCAACGGAGCAGACCAACAGCACCGAGATCGTTGCAGTTAAGCAATGACAAGAACGCCAGAATCTCGGGTGGGTAGTCCCGAAAAACCAGCGTGTTGAAAGTTCCCCAGTCCGCAAATTTTAAAATGGTCTCAACAGCCGAAAGGAAAAAACATTCAATGAGAGCTTTGGAACAATTTACAGAGAATTCTTCAAGCAAAAAAAATAACTGGTTTGTTGAAATGGCACACAACGCGAACTAATAGAACTAAAGACATACGTCACATCTCTAATTATTATGTAAGAAATGGCTTTGTATTAAAAGGTTTATAGAATTTTTTTTCAGTTCCTAGGCCTATGTTTTCATTTCTAAATTATTCGTTTTTAACGAAACATTCCTAAGAGAATGAACGTGACTATGAATAATGAAAAACATTGAATGAATGGATTAACTAATATTTTTCTGTTTATTAAATAAAAATAAAATATTAAAATAAAAACGGAACTTGTTAGAATACATTACAAAAAAAGAGAATTTGAATATTTAATTATTCATTTTTTTAATGAAGAAGATGGAAAAAAAGATTGAAGAAATTGAGTTGCGCTTTTTAAGAAATCAACAACTAGCGGGGTTTAAATTTTCATAACTGAAAATTTATTATCGAAATTGCGCCGAACCCGCACTGCGGCAATAATAAAGCGAAGAAAGAGGCCGAAATATGAAATTAATATTTCTAAATATCTGGCGCCTAAAATATAGGGGAGTGAAGCAGGCACCCTTGATCCAATTTCAGATAATTCTGATAGCCTTTATCTCGACTAAATCGAAAAAAGAGACGCTTTTTTACTAACAATAGATGGAAATTTCAATTTATTATATAACAGTCAAAAAAGTTTCTGCGATAGATCAAATCTTTAATAAACTTGTAAGTGGTAATATTCGTTCGTATTTAATTTCATAAAATTTTATATTTTTATCTCTAATTTACCACATAGATTATCAATTCAAAAGATTGTGATTCATTAAGATTGCTTAATCTTCGACTCATTAATCACTTCATGTTATTAGGTAATTTATAATTACCACGTCTTTTGTTTTTCACTAAACGATTATAAATTGTTCTTTTTTTTATCAAATTAAATTTTTTTTTACTTTCTCTTACCTCTATATATGTTAATATATAGAGAGATAAAGTATTGAATTCATGTCAAAAATTCGATGTCGAGATTTTGATGGATATACACGTTTTGAGGTCCCCTGAGTCCAAAAAAGTGGTTTTCGCGACATGGTCTGTCTGTCTGTGTGCGTCTGGATTCAATGAAGGAATTGAGCTAGAAGGTTGAAATTTTAAATTTAAGTTAGGCACACCCCTGAGGCGTGAAAATAAGCTTTTGAATAAAATCTTTCAAAAATTACTAGTACTTTACTGATTCAGTTTTTCGATTTTCTCAAAATTCGCTCAAATGATTTTGATTAAAATAAAAAAATCAATTATTTTTTAGATTCTCTTTAAAATGTACCATCTATTGCAATAGTATTGAGAATAAAGCCCGGCAGTTAATCAGCCCAAATGGCACACGTTCACTAATATATTAAAAAGATAAATTTTTATGGTAATAAAGGCCGATCGCCCAATTGCCAGCTTTGAAAAAGATATTTCTTAGACAGACCAGCTGCCACTTGGGCTGCCTAACTTCCGGGCTTTATTCTCAATACTATTGCAATAGATGGTATATTCTCATTTTGTTCTCAAAATTGTTTGAAGTACACTTTACTCTTGTACTTCATAGGAAAGATAGGAGAAATTAGTTGCCATGGTAACAGAATATAAATGTTTTTCCGTGTTTATAAATTTTACATCTTGAATTCAAAAGTACCGTACTGTCGGAAACTAAATATATGTCGACACAAAAAATATGGTGTGGCAAGCACAGAACAAAACTTTTTCTTACCAAAGGTAAGAGAAAGTTGTGTTCTTTGCGACTAGTCGCGCCAGATTTTTTAATTATGAATAAATGTATTAAATAAATAGAAATAAATGATTTAAAATTTGTTTAAAAACCGAATCAATTTCAAAAAAAAAATTATTCTGTAATTCGGTCGATAATAAACAATGACTTGATTTATGAATTCATACGAAAACCTTATTAACATAATAGGCTTTTTTTAATGTATGGTTTTGTAAGAGGATGTTAGATTAGAGAAAGATTATAAAAGTCGAGGAGGAAAAAAGACGAGGGGTGGCAGGGCGCGCGGGTGTCTTTTCAAGGGGCCCACTACTTCTCTTATTTTAGGCCCGCCAGGACGAAAAGAATCGCCTGTCACAACCGGGACTATATTTATCGTGTGTTAGATAAAAAAAAAAGAAAAAGAATGAAAGAGAAAAAAAAAAAGGAGAAGAGGATAGAAAAAAAAAACGAGGAAAGTTTTCGCATATGGCACGATGCGGATGAGCCGAACGAGAGAAGGGGCTTTGGGTTCAGCTTGGATGCTGAAGATGATGACGATGAAGATGATGGTGGTGGTGGTGGTGGGCCACCAAAAAGAATTCCTCTAAATCTCTGCAAAAATGAACCTGGATCAAATTTCAGGGTATACAAGAAAATCTTTCAAGAAAAATATTATTGACAGCTTGTCAAAGTTTGAGATAAATTATTAAATCGCCTTTGTATTGAATAGACAATTTTTTTTAAAGAAATTAAATTAAATCAAATAGATGGTTCGGCATTTAGACTTTAAATGATACTTATTTTATTAATAAATACGAATACGATATATATTGGGATTCAGGCTTTTGATGAGGAGGCTCGTGGCTAATCGGATAAGCTGCGGATTACGATTTTAGAGTTGCTATACTGTACAACTCGGGTTCAAAGTTCAAATCCCACTAGCCCTGAAAATTTACAATTCTCCGTCTCTGTAATTAGAGTTAATCTCTGTTGAGAGATAGGAAAATTAAAAAAAAAAATGATTTAAATAAATTTATCCATTTTGGCTTTTAGGTAATCAATGTTGACATTTATCAACATCTCGGCCATGGAGGAATAATTTGTTTAAAATAAGGAAACATTTTTTAAAAGTATTACAAAATCTAATTATTAAAACCAAAATAATAATGAAAGTTTTTTTTTTTTTTTTGTAACATTCACCTTTTTTCTCATTCCACTCACACTCACACACACTTCACCATCTTTTGGCAACTCAGGCCATATAAGACTTTTTACGATATCCGTTATTAATAAATATCATTATGGGGTCCAGGATTCTTATTTCCATTTGGTATCCAATTGGCTTAATAAAATCATCGGACTCCTGGTCCGAACCCCAGTTTGTATATAGGTTACCTAACCTCTACCCCCCCGAGGGCTAATAAAGTTGTGACATGTGCGAAAGGATGGATCTCTCCAGATAAAGTTTTTTTTAGAAAAATTTCAATAAACACACCAGCTTTATGCTCTCATAAGGGATAATATTGTATAACTGCCAGTCCAAAGGGAGCCGTTTGAACGGGTAAGTTTGAAATAACCTCTATTAAGTGCCATGATATATTTTAAACAATTTGAAAAGTTTAGGCTTATATGAAAATGAAGAGGCGGTATCAATAGGAAAACTTTAACGAACGATAATTCCAGCGAGTCTTCAGATCGCCCAGAAGGAATCCAAAATTACCATCTCTTGCAAGCCAACGTTGTAAGGAACAGTTAATGTACACATCTAGAAAGCCGTGTCTAGTTACTATTTTTGATAGTCACTGAGCATCTAAAAAATAATTGATTCTTGAATTTTAATCAAAATAGCTGGAGCGAGAAAGTCGAAAAGAAACTGAAAAAGTACATCAGTAAAGTTCTAGTACTCTTTGGCCGATTTAGTTCAAAAGCTTCATGTCCCGCCCCAGGGGAGTACCTAACTTAAATATAAAATTTCAACCTCCTAGTTCTTTTTGTTCTTGAGATATTTTGGTCACCAAAAGACAAAGACAGACCATGTCGCGAAAACCACTCTTTTGGATTCAGGGGACCTCAAAACGTGTATATCCATCAAAATCTCGACATCGAATTTTTGACATGAATCCAATACTTTCTCTCTCTAAATATATATACATATAGGCCCATATATACATAGATAAGAGAAAGTAAAAAGCGTTTTAAAATATCATGTAGATAGTTAACAGTGAAAACAGGGATAGATCTATTTTCATCTTTTGATTCAAACTCAACTAAAAAGGAGCTTTTGCTATAGAGAGAATTGGACAAAACATTTTGAAGAAGATTGTGGGGTGGGGGCCCCTACTCTTGAATTTATATTTTATTTTCTATCTAGAAATTATCGTCCTTTATAATTTTAAAATAATATTTTTCATATACAAAACAAAAAACCTGGTGTGATTTATTTATATATTTTATGTTTACAGAGAGTCAACGGTTGAAAGCCTTTTAACTAGGCCTATTACAAAAAGCATCATGCAACGCCTGCTCCCAATATCCAAAAAAATTCATTATGACGAGTTTTATGATGACTTATCTTAAGAACTACTGTAGTTGCTTTGGATTGGGGACTATTTTGAACATGTGGGAATTTTTTTTTTTTTTTTTTTTAGAATCATTTTCTATATAAAATTTTCATCGGAAATTCCATTGCATGGAATAATGCTCTACTAATCTTTTGGATGAGAGAAAGGACAGTAAAATAGGATTAACTACCAGATGCCAATGTTTTAAGAAATTTATATGATTTCAAAAAGAAATTTCTTTATACAAATAGAAATAGGATTGATTTAAAAAAAAAATCTCTGAAAATAAATTATTCGGTCAATCAACTCAGAACAAGCATTTCTAATGACTCTATTTCAACTCTCCAATTTAAAAACACTAACTCTAATTTTTGTCTAAAAAATCCAAAAAAAATTCTTCCGAGGATATGAGATGCTGACTAAAGAATGAATAAATCGATTTTGGAAAAAAAATAAAACACTTTGGTTTATAGCGATCCCTTTTTCTACAAATATATCAGATACATTAGGCTATATTAATTACGAGCCTCCGTTACTACGACTAAACAAAAAATATAAATTAGTCCGAGGAATGCAGCCAGGTAGGGTATATCTATTATTAAATCAAACCCTTTGTTGCAAGACGTTTCGGCCAATTTTATTGTGCCATCTTCAGTTGCATAATTTTCGAAATTCGCTTCTCAGCAATTTTCATCATATGTTAAAAGAATATATTTGCATTGTTATTTTATAGATAGGCTAATGTATATTGCTGGCTTATGGACGACTCTATTTTTCAAAAAACTCTTATGCAACTTAAGATGGCACAATAAAAGTGGCCGAAATGTCTTGTAACAAATTTAATAATAGAGACTCCCTACCTCGCTGCATTTCTCTTCATTCCTGTTATTGAATTCTACACAGCCATTTTCTACATTAACTAATAATAAAATTTTCTAATTATTCATTTATTTTTGTTTTAGGAGGGTGAAAACAAATTTTTGCTGGAAGAGTTAAAATTTCTAGAGCCAATACTGATCTCTGGTAAAAACATGAAACAATTCAAAAATAAAAGTTAAGAAATATTAGAGACCGAAAACTACCCAACTACGCTAATTTTTCGGCATGGATGCAGGATGGGAAAAAACAAAAATAAAAATTTTTTTATTTTTCCCAAATGACTTGAATGTCCTGATATTAAGTTAAGAAATATTTTGCGAAAGAAAATTGGGAAGCCTGAACGTGGTAGGCTAATTAGGGAAAATTTCAAATGACTAGTGAGCAAAATCAGAGAGCCCCGAGAACAAAAAATATATTGAAACGTCGGCAAATAAAAATTAAATAAAATATTTTTTTATTTAATCTCCTGGCTGCAAAGTCCCTGCGAATCCTGAATATATTGTATTTTTTATCACGTTAAAAGTAGCTGTAAATGTTAAAATATATATATATAGTAATATATACGAAAATAGAAGATTATTATTTTGTGCATAATAATGCATATAAAAATCACCTCAATTCATTGAAAGTCTAAATCCGCCACTATTTAAGGCACATTGAAAATATTATCATAGCGATTCAAGTCAAAAAGTATACTCATTTTTTTATTATAGGCCTACTACATTAAAAAATTTCGATTAACCTAATTGATAGTCAAACGAACTGATGTCATTATTAATAAATAAAGCCTGATGTATATATAATGTCTCGAGCTTTTATTAATAATGCATTTAATGCAAATTAATTCAAAGCTCTACTAGATTATGTATCATTTGAAACAGGAGACTTTTAATGGAATCAGATAATAAATAAATACGTTATATATCTATTGACTTGATAGTCCTCAAACACTAATAAATAATTTATATATAGAGATGTTTTTAAAAATTATTTTGTAATCATAATAATAATAATTTGAATATGATTCCTATTAAATAGAATTTAATTAATCAAAGGGAATCGTTTGAAAACAATTTCAATTAAATTTAATTATTACATATTGCTTATTGATTTGTTTATTATAGAGAGTAAAAAATGACAAACGTGACGTTGGTGAGTTTCGGGGAACTCCCAGATTTGAAATTTCCAATTTTTTAAAACTAAATAAATAGAGATAGCAAATTTGCAAGAAAATTTTGTTTTTATGATTGGGTAAAATTGCGCCCTCTGGACTCGAACTAGTACTTCACACTTTTGTGGCATGCAGATTGAGAAAGCGTGGAATCCAGGGGGTGCAATTTTACCCAATCATAAACACAAACTCATCTCACAAATTTGCTTACGATATATTGACTGGCTAACGTAGAGTCTATTTGAGCAATTATTGAAAAAAATTCCATCTTTTTCAAACAAAGCTCTACCTAGTTAACAAATAAATAAAAACAAGAATCGGAGGTAATGTTTGAAGTGCATGCGAGATGGTTAACTATATTTGTAACGCGGCGAAATCTCGGGTTGGTGAACGCGTGGGATCAGCGTGTGGAACGTCCCCTAGTAACCAGAAATATATATATATATATATGGGAAACCCTAAATGACCTCAGCAGTTGAGAGGGCAAATAAAAAAAAACTACATTTGTAGAGTGAGGACAAACGATGAATAAAATCCCACAAATATGCAAAATTCTTAAATCGCTAAATATGCCAAGCTCGTATCTCAAATTTTCGCTCGTATGTCAAAACAAAACTTCGCTCGATCGACAGCTCGTATCTCACATAACTCGTATGCTGGGGCACTCGTATCTCGAGGTACCACTGTATAAGGCTTTAACTTTGATTTATGCCCTCGGGGCTTGGCGTGAGGTTAGCGTGCAAGCCTCGTATACCAAACGTCGCGGGTTCGGACCCCAGGCAGTCCGATGATTTTATTTAAGCCACTTGGATATCAAATGGCTTAAATAAGAATGCCTGGACCCCAAATAAATATATATTATATAAATACGAGTATCTTTTAAAGTCTTAAATGGCCTAAGTTGCCGAAAAGACTGTGTGTATGTGTGTGTGAATGTGAGTGTGAATGAGAAAAAGAGTGTGTTTTTTTAAAATTAAAAAAAAAAAACTGATTTATTTTTACTTTTTCTCAAAAGAGTAAAAAGTGGACATAATTCACTTTTGCTCTGAATAAATTTTGTATACTCCTTCCAAAATAACATTTATTTTTTAAAGGTAATAGAGCATAAAAATTTCAAATATAAATTTCCCTGAATGACATTGTAGGCCTAATTAGTAGCTGAAATAGGCTACAGGGATGCTATAATTTTAGAATATTCATTTGAAGATTTTATAAAAAAAAAAAAAAATATGTAAACAAAAGTCAAAGAGTTTTGAGTATCTTTTATCATCAATCAAGCAGAAAAAATAATATGTAACAAAATTCGAGAATAAAAAATTTCCCTCCAGCCGAATTGTTTGCCTAGAAATAATGTCGGTTGTTTGCTGATCTTGGCGCTACACATTTTAGCTTGAAAAGCAGTTAAAAACATCTCATTTGTTTTTTGCGCCGTAAAATCTTATTTTACGATTCTCTCTATCTTTTTAGATGAAGAAGCGTGTAAGTATAAGTAAGCAAAGTGATCATCCATCGTTTCTTTCGACATGAAAATAGTTCCTCCGCTTAAAAAAGATAATAATCTAAGATTCTTGAACCCGAAATCGGTCAATTTGGATCTTCGTAAGATGGCCCCTTTGATAATTAAGATCTTAAACATAAAAGTTAATAGTTGGAAACTGGAGAAATATGATTAATGATCGATGCAAGTTAATTAGTTAGCCGAGCTTGCTTTGCTTGTGAGCTCTTCCAATAAGAGAACAAGGAGCTTCGAGTATTAATTACAGATCTCTTCTTCACTTCCTTTTTTTTTTTGTCTCGAAAAATATTACAAATTTATCTAAATGATCAAATTAATGAAATTTTTTTTTTCTTTCTCTCACCTATTTATTAATATATGTTTGAAAGAAGGCATGAGTTTACTTTTAACGTTTCCTATTTAAATAAATCGGGAATGACTTCACCAAAACTTTCTCGTATATTCTTTTGAAATTTTGTCTGTGTGTGTGTGTGTGTGAACACGATTGCTTAAAAACGCAAGCAGCCAGATCGATTAAATTTGGTATATACTCCTTACACTCTGATATTGTAGATTTCTATAAACTTTTGTAGTAAATACGTCACCTGGAAGTAATACTTTATCTAATATGTTTTTTCAAAAATTTTGAAATTTCAATTTTTTTGACATAATATAATAATAAATTCCTCTATTTTAAAAAGTTTTTATTCTTAATTCTTAATTTTGAAAAAAAAATCAAAACAAAATCATAATTTGTTTTACAAATTCATTTGCTTATATATTTACATGTTTTTTCAAAATTAACGAAAATTGTCTTTTTCTTCGCCGATTATTTCAAAAACTTCAGTTTTCAAAAAAATGTCAAAGAATAAAAACTTTTTAAAATAGAGAAATTTATTATGATATGACTAAAATAATGAAAAATTAAAAAAAAAAAACTTATTAGGTAAAGTTCTGCTTCCAGGTATTTAGGCCTACTCCAAAAGTTGATAGAAATCTACAATTTCGGTGTAAAGAGCATATACCAAATTTCATCGATCTGGCTGCATGCGTTTTTAAGCAATCGTGTTCAAACACACACAGACACACCCGACAACACAGACATAATGTCAAAACTGGTATTTTTGGACTCAGGGAGTTCTAAAACCTGTAGAAACATCAAAGTCTCGAAGTCGAATTTTTTGACGATTACAATACTTTCTCTTTATATTCTATACAAGAAAGTAAAAAAAATACAAAATTCCATAAAAACTGGAAAAATCTTTTTAAATGTGCAAAAAAGTTTCAAAGGGGACCCCTTTTGAATCGAAATTTACATGCAAGTCTCCATTGGGATTTAACATTGGCTCTATGGAAGGAAGAGCAGGAAAATGAATTTGAAAAATCTGAAATACCACATCAGTAAAGTGTACTTCAAACAATTTTCACGAAAAATTTTACTGATATTTAAAGAGCATATAAAAAATAGTTGATTTATGAATTTTAATCAAAATTGTTTAAGCTAATTTTTTAAAATCGAAAAAACTGAAAAAGTACATCAGCAAAGTACTAATACTTTTTGGCTGATTTTGTTCAAAAGCTTATTTTCACGTCCAAGGGGGGTACCTAACTTAAATATAAAATTTCAACCTCGTAGCTCATTTCCTTCATGCTTAATAATATCCACCCAGGCAGAGAGACCAATTTGGGGGACCCACTTTTTTGGACTCAGGGACCTCAAAACATGTATTTCCATCAAAATCGAATTTTTGACATGATATATATAGGTAAAAGAAAGTAAAAAAACGATAAACAACACATTTCTACTTTATGAAAGTAAATTAGCTATTCACCCACAGAAAATCGTTTCAAATATCAAGATCATAAAATAAAATATTAATTTTTGCTTATATTTATTTTTTTTTATTTAATTAGAAAAAGTATCGATTTCATTGATTAAGAAATTTTTTAATACGTTCATATAAGCGATAAACTTAAGAGAAATTCAAATACATTTTGATAGAGTATTGCAGAGTAATTAAAAAATAAAATAAAATAAAAAGAATAACATTGAGATCTTATAAGTTAGAATACTGGAGACACAGCTTCAAGAATTTTAATCTTGCAACGTGGCTGGAAAAAAATGTCAACTTGCAAAAAGGACAGCATTGAAATCTCTAGAAATTGAAACGAATCCCACTAAGAGAGAGAGAGAGAGAGAGAGAGAAATAAAACTCGAAATACGCCTAACATTTGAATAAATAATTAGATTCTAGCAGGTGATTTAAAAAAGACGATTTATTATTTTTTTCTTTCTTAATAAATATAGTAAATTAGTGAGGCGAATTCATTTTATATGAAAAAAAAAAATCAGCCCACCTGGTAAAAATTTTATTCCAACACAAGCATATCGTAAAAAAAATTGAAATTCTCTGGTAATAAATTTTGTCTAATTTCCCTCAAGAAGAAGGAATTCTTCTTGGTTTTTGTAAATAATTTAATAGAATAATTTTATGAGATATACTAGTATAGTATAATTCTAATATAAATGCTGAGAGGAGCAGAATGTTTCCGGAAATACACGAAGTCTAAAAAATTCGCAATACTTTAAATTATGTTTTTTTTTTTTCTGGATCAAACAAGAGAAATTTAATAGCATAGTAGGCTAAACAAGATCAACGATATTTTTAATTCTTTTTTTTTTAGTTCTCTCAGTAATTCAGATATATAAACTCAATATAAGAGCTGAGATACTACAAGGGGGGCTTGATGTGTAACCAGAGAGAGAAAAAATACCCTCTAATTATGAGTTTATGAATTTTTTCATTTAAAAAATGTTTTAAATATTACCAACCACTAAAATTCTGATAGATTCTGCTTAATATCAAAGAGGAGAATCCCTAAAAATATTTATAATCCCTCACAAAAGTAAATAACGCGACCTTCTACCCTTTTTCAGAGGCAAATCATTGTTGTATCATTGCTTAAAAATATGTAAAAAAAAAAAAAAACTGGTATGACTGGTCTAACAGCACACAACTTTCTCTTACCTTTGGTAAAAGAAAGTTATATTCTGTGCTTATCACACCAGATTTTTTGTGACGACACATATTTAGTTTTCGACCGTACGATTCAAGATAAAATTCATAAACATGGGAAAATATTTATACGGTATTTTGTTACCAAACTGCAACCATTTCTCCTATCTTTCCTATGAAGTGCAAGAGCTTCAAACAATTTTGAGAGCAAAATGAGAATATACATTTGAAAGAGAATCTAAAAAATAATTGATTTCTGAATTACAATCAAAATCAAGCAAATTTTGTGAAAATAGAAAAAAAACTGAAAAAGTACATCAGTAAAGTACTAAGAGAACGTTTTAGAGCAGTGGTTCCCAACCTTTTTTTATGTGCGGCCCACTTTTTCCGTAAAAAAAATGCTGAGGCCCAGTGTATATATATAAATGTGTGCGTGTATGTGTTAATAAAATGTGTTGATAGACTCTTAAAATTTAAAACAAAAGTGTGCAAAAAGGATTTGTTTTAAACAAATAATTTTGCTTTAAAAAAAAATTGAAAAATTTTATTATTTTAACCCGCGGCCCAGTTCCAATCAGCCCGCGGCCCACGGGTTGGGAACCGCTGTTTTAGAGAATTCAAGGTACTTCGTTGAAAATAAATCTCCCTTCGTTTTCAATTAAAACTCTCTTAGAACCGACTTAAAATTTCACTGGAGGCATAGACATGCTCAGAAATTTATAATTTTGGGGAGGGGGAAGGAGGAGGGTCAGGACCTCCCTACATAGTTATGAAAGGGTGGAAAGTTTGAGTTAAATGAATTAATTACTAGTTAATTTGCTCTAAATCTCAAAAGATTTGGTCCTGGGAATGCTGATAAAATTTTGGTTCTCAATAAATATTATTTTTTTTTTTTACTTTTACGTATAAAAAAAACTCTAGGTCAACAAGGCGTACCTATTTGGTATATAAATGTCCATGTTAGTGGATTAGTTTTCTCATATTTCAATTGGCTAATCCTCATTTAAAATTTGATACAGATGATCAAACCGGAAGTTTATAATTTTTTATATTTTCTTGAATTTTTGTTCTTTAAATTAATGTTTTTGACTTTTTTTAAAAATAAATTTTTTTAAATTTATTAATTTAAAAAACGAAAAATTTCAATAAATTTGATATCTTAATTAAAAAAATTATTATTTATATTTATAAATTGTTTATTTAATATATGGAACATCTGGATTTTTTTTTTTTTAATTTTTTATTTGAGTTCGAATAAAAATAATCTAATAAAGAGGCAGATGGGAAGGATTGAAAGTTAGCCACCTGGAGCACATTTCAAAACAAAAACAAAAAGCTTTAAGTTTTAAGGCTAAAAGACAAAAATAATAAAATTTTAATCATCAGAATAAAAGTAAATATTCAATAAAAATGTTCTCCTTTTAAATTTACTAACAAGTTATTATTCATATCATAATCCACCAGTGCAGTCGATTAAATGTCAAGAAAAGAAAATTAGTAGAGAAATGAAGAATTAAGAGAATTAAAAGCGTAGCTCCAAATTTGGATAATACAGAATTTTTAAAATCATTGAGAAATAAAATTTTAATTAATTTTCTTTAGCTGTAATACATAAAACGAAAAGATTACAAGAGACTCTTTTCTTATCAAATATATATATATATATAAAAAAAAAATAGAATTCAAACTTGTTACAGGCCCGTCGCATATCTTGAATCTTATTGTCAGAGAGGAAGGACAAAAGAAAAGAGCGCAAAAGAAATTTGAACAAGTCTCGATCCTTCACTAGATAGGCCTAAGTGTAAATTGAAAATTTAATTTGTTCCTTAATTCTAGAAAATTGAATATCTAAGTAATCTAAAAATCCGAATAGGCCTATTAATAAAAAGTCATTGAATCTA
The DNA here is from genome assembly GCA_023213315.1 of Euborellia annulipes. Taxonomy (NCBI): domain Eukaryota; kingdom Metazoa; phylum Arthropoda; class Insecta; order Dermaptera; family Anisolabididae; genus Euborellia; species Euborellia annulipes. The sequence continues at coordinate 105,597 of JAKCPI010013212.1, read as the reverse complement.
ATACTACAAATTTCATTTGTCCGTTTTTTAATAGACGAAAAAGTGATTGGGCCCGGCTGCTAGAAAACAAGCTTATCAAACCAATAGCTAACAAATCGATATCTTTATTGATTCTACAAGTCCCTATAACTTTATCGAAGCCCTCGGGCTTGGTGTAGTTGATAGCCTGCCTTGTATACCAAGGGTCGAGGGTTCGGGTTCCAGGCAGTCCTTTGATTTTATTTGGATACCAAATTGCTTAAATAAGAATGCCTGGACCCCAATATTTATATATTTATAATATTGTTTAAAGTCTTATATGGTATAAGTTGCCGAAAAGACTGTGTGTATGTGTGTGTGAGTATAAGTGTGAATGGGAAAAAAGTATGTGTTAAAAAAAAAAACTTTATCAAAACAATAGCTATATCTAACCTTCAGTAACACTTTTTGACAGATCATCTTTTTTTTTGAGGGTTTTGGCTAGATCAGGGGTTCCCAAACTTTTTCGGTTGCTAATATTCCAGAAATCTGGTATTAGTCTTGACTTTTTGTTTTTAAAAAGTAGATGAAATTCATATAAAAAACCTATGAGAAAAAAATTTAATAATGGCATGAATTTAAAATATGAGATTGGAAAAGAAAATTTCTTTTGCAAAAGAGAAAATTACCTCTACCTAAATTTAAAATGTATTGATTTGAGATCTAACTCTAGAGAAAAGTGTCAAGAAATTTGTTCTTATATAATCTTGATAATTATATTTGTTCAAGTGATAAAAGGATTTAAATAAAAGTCAACAAAAAAGAACAAAACAATGTCAATGTGTAGTAGACCTATCTGCAGATATTACATAATTTATTAAAGAGAATTAGAGAAGTGAAAAAAGCCAAGTGACGGATCCTGAGTCAGAAGAAGTCTTTCATTAAAAAAATAGACATTAGTTGTATTATTAAAAAAAATAAATTAAAATATTTTTTTTGATAATGAAATTGTGAAAATCCCATCGAAAAATGATTAGTGTTTTGTCATATAGAAAAATTAAGGACCACTCCTAAAAAAGAAAAAAAATTGAACTAATAAATAATCAATTTAATGAGGATGCAATCTCAGAAAGAAAAAGCTTGGAAAGTGGAATAGACATGAACTCCAATTGGCTTGCCAAATTATTTTTGTCTTGTCTTTTGTATTTAAGTTTTTTTTTTATTATTCATTCTAAAATGTCGCAAGATCTGTAAATCAAAATTTATTCAACAGACATTATTAATCTCTGAAATGCAAGCAGATTACTATATTAAAAAATAATAATTGCCTAATGTTAAATAACTAATTAGTCGATATTAGATTTCATTATTTTTGTAAATAACTTTTAGGAAAAAATTCTGTCTTTATTATCATTTTGTTGTTTTTCATAAGAGAGAAATTAAAATACTTTCCCAATAAATATACAAAAAAAAGCATAAGTTTTATCTTGATTTCATCAAATCACCATGGTAACATAATATATTTATTTCAACAATAGGTCTTTTATAATTAGATCTCCATAGCAACCTATTGTTGAATTCTATTTTGAAAGGTTTTTCTTTTAGGTTAGATAATTAGATAGAATTAAGAATTCAAATTGAAAACAATTTTAAAAAATCAGTGAAATGGAGATCACGTCTGGTCTTTAAAAAAAAAATTTTTAAATAATAACTGAGATAAGAAACACATAAATAATAATAGAGTTATTATTAAATCACAACTAACATCAAATCATTCAAATATAATCAATCATGATTAATGATAATAAATATTCAAATGATAAAAAATAATTTAAAATATTTATATTTATTTCATAATATGAGATTTAGTATTAATTCATAATAATATTTAAAACCTTTTTCGTTGTTTGAGTCGTTCAGAAGCCATAAATGATTTTACTAACCTCACTTTTTGAAGAGAATAATGATAATCTTATAAACAAATAGGCCATTTGAATTAAATTATTCCTCTAATTAGTAATGTCAAAAGAAATTTACACAAATAAATATATAACAGAATTTTGTCGAAATTTGATTTCCGAACGAATCATTAAATAATAAATATATAAATAAATGAACTGACCTGTGGCTCAAGGAGTTTGTCCACCATGGCGGCGGGGGGCGCACAGCATAATGCTGCGGCATGAGCGTGACCATCGTGCGTGTTACAGTGTGAGGATCACGACTGTGTCGGACTCACCACGGTATGGGCCTCTCCCATGCCGGAAAACCAACCACCAAACCAAACCACCACCAGATAGAGAATAGAAGAAGAATTTATGTGAAGGTTAGCAAAAAAAATAAAAACCAACCCTTAATAATGACTCGGTGCCGGCTTACACAACAGAAACAACAACAATAACAACACGAAGCGCGTATAGTGAAGTGTACAGGAGGAGAGCGCAACTTGGACTGACGGAGGAGAAAAGAGTAAGAGTGTAGCAGAGCCTGGAGGGGAAGGCGTCGCTCCGACTCGACCAATCAGAGAGCAGGTTACGGAGAGGGGCAATCAATGGGCGGATGAAGCCACGCCCCCTTATAGTACCCGAAGGGATGGTTAATTATTATTAACAAACAATTAAAAAAACAACAATTGAATAAATGTGGGGCGTACTCAAACATTAAGTGATCCATTATCATTTGTCACCATCTATTTGAATATTCGAATTTCATTTCTTGCATAAATGATAAAAAATATTTTTGAAATTAATTATTGTGTCTGTATTTGTTGTTAGGGTTATTATAATTTTGTTCAATTACATTCATTTTAATAGTGAACAACTTTGAAGTAAAGTCTCACTAAAGGACAGAGTTCAAATTAAACTCATACAATAGGGGCATATTTAATATGCAAAAAATTTTTACTTTTGGAAAATGGAACACCGATTATTACAAAAATTTTATTTCGGCATAAGAGGACATTTGGACCACGTCTCTATTTATATCATTTGATTGGTATCCAATTCTAAAGAAATAAATTTTTGTCGCATGAGACTGGATGCGAACCATTGACCCCCTAGCACAAGAGGCGCATACTCTACCACTTAACCATGGCATTACAAAAGTTGACAATAAAAAAAAAATTATAATTTAGTATTAATATTAGTGGTATCCAAATGGCTTAAATAAAATTATTGGACTGCCTGGGATCCGGACCCTCGCCTTTTGGTATACAAGGTTAGCACGCTAACCCCTACACCAAGCCCCGAGGACTGATCATACATTTCAAAGAGCATCAAAAAAATAATTGATTTTTGAATTAAAAAAAAATCGTTGGAGCGAATTTAGAGAAAATAGAAAAAAAAAACTGAAAAAGTGCATCAGTAAAGTATTAATACTCTTTCTCGTCGATTTTGTACAAAAGCTCCGTGTCACGTGCCAGAGGGGTGCCTAACTTAAATATAAAATTTCAACCACCTAGCTCTTTTCGTTCTTGAGATATTTTGTTCACACACACACACACACACCCACACAGACAGACAGAACATGTAGCGAAAACAACTTTTTTGGGGACCTCAAATTCTCGATATTGAATTTTTGACATGAATTCAATACTTATATCTATATATATATATTACATATATGCATAGGTAAGAGAAAGTAAAAAAATGTAAATTTTTTTTCATATTTTATTATACATGTATCAATATAAATTAAAATTTCAATTAAGAATTATATATATCATGTGTTGGTCCATGAGGTAATTATGAAAAACATATAACTAGAGACCGGAAAAAAAAGCATAAAAAAATGGAAAAAAAGTGCTTAAAAAAGCATAAAAAACTTGAATAAAAAGTTGTTAAATAAGCATAAAAGTTGAAAAAAAGCATCTCATAAGCAATTTTTACTCATACCAGTGGCGTATACAAATTTTTTTTTAAAGAAACTAAATTTATTCCGCCCCGCCCTGCGAAAAATTTTGTTTTTGCGGAACCAAATTTTTTCACCCTGCGGAAAAAATTTTTTTTACAGGGCTATATTTTTTCGCACTGCGGGGTTTTTTTTTTTTTTTTTTTTTTTTGGGGGGGGCGCCCCCCTCCCCCCTTATTATACGTCCCTAGTGTATGCGTGTGTGAACGGAAAAAAAGTGTGTTTTTTAATAAAAAAAAAACAAAAAAATTATAAATATTCGTAAAATAAGTTCAAATAAGCACGAAAGGGAAAAAAAGCATGAAAACTCAAAAAAAGCAAAAAAAGCATAAAAAATGCAATCTCAATGCACTTAGTTTTTCCTAATTCGTATAGAAATTAAATATCTAATGGTTGCTTATAAAATTGAGCAATAAGCATTTTGCTTAAAAATCCGGTCTCTACATATAACCAAGTATTTATTAATTTAAATAAGCGCTTATTTAAATTAATAAATACTTGGTTATAAAATTTCAATTTTCTTATAATTTTTTTCATTTATTTTTCGGCATCTTAGGCCATTTAGGCCCCTTCCTAGTTATGTCTTCTTTCGGAGTCACGGGCCGCGGGCTTTTTTTTACAATTGAAAAAAATAATTTTTTTTAAATTAAAAAGGATGATAGCAATTTTTTTTATAAAATAAGGTGATATGATAAGATTTTATTTTAGAAAAAAATTAATTTTTTTTTTAGATTGGATTGAAAATATGATACGAGAGAGAAAAAGAAAGAGAGAGTTATTTATTTTTACTTTCTCTTACCTATGTACCATCAAGAGAAAAGATATTGGACAACCCCCTTACTTCTACCTGAATTTAGAGCCTTTTGAGGTATGTATACAGGGCCGTAACTAGGCAGACGCAACAGGTGCACCGTGTATCTGTTGCATCTGCCTAGTTACGGCCCTGTATACATACCTCAAAAGGCTCTAAATTCAGGTAGAAGTGAGGGGGTTGTCCAATATCTTTTCTCTTGATGGTATATGTGTAATATATATATAGAGAGAAAGTATTGGATTCATGTCAAAAATTCGATGTCGAGATTTTGATGGATCTTCACGTTTTGAGGTCCCCTGAATCCAAAAAAGTGGTTTTCGCGACATGGTCTGTCTGTGGGTGGGTGGGTGGGGTGGTGGGTGTGTGTTCAATTTTAAGCATGAAGGAATTGAGCTACGAGGTTGAAATTTTATATTTAAGTTAAACACCTCCCGGGACCGGAAAAATAAGCTTTTAATCAAAATCGGCCAAAGAGTACTAGTACTTTACTGATGTACTTTTTCAGTTTTTTTCGATTTTCTCAAAATTTGCTCCAACGATTTTTTTTTAAATTCAAAAATCAATTATTTTTTAGATGTTCTTTAAAATGTATATTCTCATTTTGCGATTGAAATCTTCTGAAGACCACTTTACTCTTGTATTTCATAGGGAAGATAGGAGAAATGGTTGCCATGGTAACAAAATATAAATATTTTCCCATACTTATAAATCTGAATTCAAATGTTCCGTACTGTCGGGAACTAAATATATGTCGACACAAAAAATCTGGTGTGACAAGCACAGAACACAACTTTCGATTACCGAAGGTAAGAGAAAGTTGTGTGCTGTGCGCCAGTCACACCAGATTTTTAAATATGGATAGGCCTACAGTAGAAAAACAAATATATGAATGTAAAATCTATTTTTTTTTAATTTACTTTTTTTTATTTCCAAAGTTATGATGAGGAAATTCGAGGCGCCGAAAAGAGCAATTGTGTCTTATGATGCATTAAATAGTGACTTCCTCTCTTCTGACGTCAGAGGCGCATTTTGACAGAAGCACACACAAAAAAAAAAGAAAAAACAAGCATACGTCACACAGACACACAGCAAAAGAACCCAGAAGTGAAGAGAAAAAAATAATAACAATATTAAAACAACAAGTGAATATAATTGACCCTGATTAATTTAAATAAAGTTTCCCACGAGTGAATATTAATTAAATAGACTTGGAACTCAGCGAGCTAATCAAGAGAGCAGATGGCTTTTGGTGATAAAACGTCATTTGCAGCCAGGTACTTGACCTGGGAAGAGAGGGGAGGCAAGTCAATAAAAAAGAGAAAACTGGTTGTGAGATATAGACACAAAACAAAGACAACTTTTTTTTTTGATAAGGACTCGTGTAGAACAACGTTTGTTATCTACTACAAGCTGATAATAATATTAGTTTTAAAAAATTAACCTGCACCTTTTGTTTGTCATTTTTCATTTGATCTTTTTGTAAAGGAATGTATGTCTTGGTTTTATAATTTCAAAACAAGAACTCTAATAAATTTAGATTCATAAAACGGATAGTTAGACAGGAGGTTAATTAAGAGCCGGTTGCTTCACTTCTACTCAACTTGCAAACTTATCCGACCGATAACTAATCATCGATATAGTAAACAAGAACACGCTTAACGTTCGAGTTAAAAAAATGAGTTTTTTCACTTATAATTAGCTATCTGAGGTATAAGGATGAATGATTAGGGATGAAACGATACCACAGAGGTATCGATAACTTTTACTCGATACAGGTATCGGTCGCAAAGTATCGAGTAGGTACTCGGTATCGATTGAAAAGTATCGATACTTACTCGTATCGATCAATTTTTTCGTGCAATTAAAGATAAGCAAAAACAGCAGTAAGTTCTGATATTATCAACTTAGGAACTTTGCAGCCAGGTGATTAAATAAAAATCTTTTATTTAATTTCTATTTGCTGACGTTTCGGTCGCCAATCACTACCTTCAACATCGGAGACCTCCAAGTAGCAAGTATATGATAATATTTTTGTACATATCAAAGTCAAAAGAAATTGTATATTTTTAATTGCAATGAATATTAAAATACCTAAAATCGTGTATAAATGATAATATTTGCCCTGATGAAGGTCGTGATTGGAGTCCGAAACGTCGACAAATAGAAATTATAATAAATAAAAAATTTTTTATTTAATCTCCAGGCTGCAAAGTCTCTGAGAATCTTGATTAAATCTCCACAGGCATAAAACATTAAGTTCTTGAGAAAAAAAAAAAAACGACGACCAAAAAAAAAAAAAAAAATTCAGTTTTAGCGGTACTATCCAAAAATAATAATTTTTCAATGTGTTTCCCTGTTAAACACCTCTATAATAAAAATTAAAACACAGTGGTAGAAACCATTCGATTGTAAACAAGAACAAATGGACGTAAATGTTCTTTCGGGCTAACTAATCATCGCTTACGAGGACCGAGTATCGATACGAGTATTTTTGACCGATACCTACTTGGTACTCGATTCCAAAGTATCGATTCTAAAAGTACTTGGTATCGAAAGAAAAGTATCGAGTATGTACTTGTATTTACTCGTATCGTTTCATCCCTATGAATGATCATCTAATTATAGATAAATAAATAACACAAGGTTAAGTTTCAAAGGATTTTATTTTAGCTTAAGCTCATTTTGACGTTAATACGTCATCTTCAGAGCTATGACACAAACAATGTGTATCAGGCCGGGGGGCCTGGCAACGGAGAAGATCAACAGTCACCACAATCGTTGAGGTTAAGTGATGCCAAGCGCGGCGAAAGCTCGGGATTGGTGACCCCGAGCAATCAGCGTGTGGAACGCCCCCCGGTTGCCATCGATACAATGTATATTAAAATTAATATAATAAATAAATTACCCCTAAATGGCCTCTGTAGCCGAAAAGGGTAAAAAAAAAAAATGTGTATCAGCTCTTTTGAAACTTAACCTTGTGTCTTTCTTTATCCATCTATGATTAGATGATAATTTAATTTAATTTAAAAATGTTTCAACTAGTGTCAACGGTGAATTCTTTGGATTATATGGACCCTGTTATGCAATGGTGTGTCAAAGACCAAAAAAATCTAGGGAGGGGGGGAGTGTATTCCGTTTGTTTATTCTTACTATGGAGAGGGTGCGAGGAGTTAGTCAGTGGCTTATGTCAGTATTTTTAAACGAAAAAATCTGGTGGGACTGGTCGCACAGCAAACAAGTTTCTCTTACCCTTCGGCAAGAGAAAATTGTGTACTGTGCTTGTCACACCAGATTTTTGTGTCGAGACATATTTAGTTTCCCAGAGCCCTTTAGTTCCAAACTCGACCACTTGCATTTCATAAGTAAAAATCTGAAATACATCAGTAAAGTGTAATTCAAACAATTTTCACGATAAATTTTACTAATATACTTTTTAAAAAAATAATTGATTTTTTAATTTTAATCAAAATCGTTGGAGCGATTTTTGAGGAAATCGAAAAAAAAAACTGAAAAAATACATCAGTAAAGTACTAGTACTACTTTTTGACTGATTTTGTTCAAAATCTTATTTTGAGTGTCCAGGAGGGTACATGACTTAAATATAAAATTTCAATCCGGTAGCTCAATTTCTTCATGCTTAAAATCGTTACACACAGACAGGCAGATAGACCAAATTGCGGGACCCACTTTTTTGGACTCAGAGGACCTCAAAACGTGAAGATCCATCAAAATCTCGACATCGAATTTTTGACATGATCGTAATACTTTCTCTATATATTTGATATACAGTATATGGCAAGAGAAAGTAAAAAAGGTCGTTGATTCCTAAAAAAAAGGAAGCAAGGGAAATAAATGAAATGTTTACGATTTGAATATTATCGGAGACAAGGGGGTATTTAATTATTGAATAAAATATCAAACTGAAAGGAACGAACGCGGATCTTTTACAGATTTATTTTTCTCTGAGCTCCCATTTGAGTTGAAATAAATAAATAAATAAATGTTTGGCATTCTCGAACTGTTTTCCTTTCAATTGTATTATGAGTTAATTTGTCGTTGGCAAGCGTGCGCTCGTCAAATTATTTGCTTGTGCATTTTCTGATTGATTGAAGCTGGGTTTGTACTTTTATACAGAGATGAATCGTCCAGCAAGCCGCCCTCCCTGTTTCAATAGTGAAATATGATATTTTGAGTTGATCGCGGAACAGCCCTTACCGTCCTTACCACCCCCGCTGAGCTACGCACCCGCCTGAAAACATCGCTCCAGAGATCACTCTCTGTCTCTCTCCAAATTTTATTTCTATTTACTCAGCTCTGTGTATTTTGTAGCGCTTTTTCATCTAACGGTAGAAGAGTAAAAAATAAATTTAAAAAATAATCAGAGGCAAAATATCTCTTTAAGTATTGCAATATTAATTAAAAAAAATTAAACTAATAATATGCAAAAATGTTTTTGTTTTATTCATCATTTTGCAAAACAAAATCTTATTTAAAGCAAATAAATCAAGATATTCAGTAATTTAGTAAATCAAATTTGTTTTAAAAGGAAAAAGTTTAATTTAAAACTAGCCGCGCTGCCCGCATTCGGACTTCGCCCTCAACGGGCTGATGATATTTTAAAGAGAGACGACTTTCGTAACCTTTTAAAAAATACCGACTAAACAAAGGTTTGATGGGCATTACTGCTTTTGTAAGAGTGTTTATTCATATCAGTGTTATTTGTAAGTGTTTTTGTATGTTGTTTATTTATATTAGTGTAATTCGATTTAATGTATTTATATGTTTATAATTTCTATCAGTTTTTTAGTTAAGTAGTGTTATTTGTATTAATGTTTTATTTTTGAATTAATGTATTTTGTACGATGGAAGTGGCCAACAAGCAAAATAAAAAAAGCTATATTTGTCGACGTTTCGGACTCCAATCACGACCTTCATCAGGGCAAATATTATCATTTATACACGATTTTAGGTATTTTAATATTCATTGCAATTAAAAATATACAATTTCTTTTGACTTTGATATGTACAAAAATATTATCATATACTTGCTACTTGGAGGTCTCCGATGTTGAAGGTAGTGATTGGCGACCGAAACGTCAGCAAATAGAAATTAAATAAAAGATTTTTATTTAATCACCTGGCTGCAAAGTTCCTAAGTTGATAATATCAGAACTTACTGCTGTTTTTGCTTATCTTTAATTGCACGAAAAAATTGATCGATACGAGTAAGTATCGATACTTTTCAATCGATACCGAGTACCTACTCGATACTTTGCGACCGATACCTGTATCGAGTAAAAGTTATCGATACCTCTGTGGTATCGTTTCATCCCTAATCATTCATCCTTATACCTCAGATAGCTAATTATAAGTGAAAAAACTCATTTTTTTAACTCGAACGTTAAGCGTGTTCTTGTTTACTATATCGATGATTAGTTATCGGTCGGATAAGTTTGCAAGTTGAGTAGAAGTGAAGCAACCGGCTCTTAATTAACCTCCTGTCTAACTATCCGTTTTATGAATCTAAATTTATTAGAGTAAAAAAAGTCAATATATGAATTAAGGTAATATTTTGTTTGCGTTCGATAGGGCATATCGCGCCACATGGACTCGAACCACGACTTCCCAACTATCTTAATAACTAGATCACAATTCACTTCTTTATTTTCATTTCTAATTCTCATCTCTTTGTTTGCATTTTTTATTAACTAAAAGTGAGCCGATATAAATTTTATTCATTTATTTTTTTTAACACACATTCACACACACATCCACACAGTCTTTTCGGCAGCTTAGGCCATATAAGACTCTGACGATAGCCATTATTTTATAAAAATATCTATTGGGGGTCCAGGCATTTCTATATAATTTTTTTTTTTTTTTTTAATTTGGTTATGCACAAGCAATTATGATTTGAATCGAAATGCGGAAGTGCTTTGTTTTTTGGTATCCAAATGGCTTAAATAAAATCATCGGACTGCCTGGGGTCCGAACCCGCGATCCTTGGTATAGTTGGTAGGCACGCTACCAACTACACCATGCCCGGGCCCAATTTTATTTATAAATGATAAAAAATTTATTCTTTTTAGCATTTATAAACAAGCTAATTTTCTTCGTCTCCCGCCATGTGGTGCGTTTATTTTATTTTTTTTTTTTTTTGCTGCGATAATTATCTTCTCCCTCCGTTTAATAATGCTCGACTGGTTATGTTTTCGCAAGCGACTTGTTTGTCAAATTTAGCTCAAAGATGTTGGTCCCTGATTACAATCCCCAAATAAAAGAAAAAGAGAGCAGCCCTTCAATCTCCTCACTGGCCTTCATTCATTCCTTTTCATTTCTATTTTATTTTTTTTTCAATGACATCTCCTCTCCTTTGAACTCCTCCAGGTGGACTTGATTTTTTTTTATTGAAGTCCCTCACAGGTTTATAATTGTCATATCCATATAGATTTTTTTTATTTAATATATATAATAAGAACTGTTTTTTATTGACCATTTCGACCTATGTCCTTTTGAGAAAGAGAGAGAGGCTTTCAAAAAAAAAAAAAAAAAAAAGCGGGCAGCGTTGACAGCTTGCGAGCTCAATAAAACTTTTGTGTGGGTTGACATGTGTGTCTATCTGTGTATGCATTCAAGTACACAATTTATATACATAATGTCAAAGGGGGACAGAATTGATGACTCGCGAAACAATACCCCTTCTACTGACAGCTCTAAACATTTTTTTAATGAGATTTAATTACATTGGTTTAACTATTTTCTAAAAAAAAAAATCTGGCGTAACTCGTCGCACAGATTGAAATTTTATATTTGAGTACTAAATACTTTACTGATGTAAATTTTCAGTTTTTTTTTTTTCGATTTTCTCGAAATTCATTTTAACGAAATTAAAAAATCAATTATTTTTACTTTCTCTTACCCTATCTATGAAATATATAGAGAAAGTATTTGATTCATGTCAAAAATTCGATGTCGAGATTTTGATGGATCTGAATCCAAAAAAGTGGTTTTTGCGAAATGGTCATATATGTGTGTGTGTGTGTGTGTGTGTGTGAACAAAATATCTCATGAACTAAGAGAGCTAAGAGGTTGAATTTTTTATTTTTTTATAAAACAGAGACCACACCCTTTTTTTTACTAAAGAAGAGGGGTGTGTTGTGCGCCCCACCCCCCCAATTTTTTTTATTTATTTAAATTAGGCACCCTCCCAAGAGGTAAAAATAATCTTTTAAACAAAATCGGCCAAAAAGTATTAGTACTTTATTTATGTACTTTTTCAGTTTTTTTTCGATTTTCTCAAAATTCGCTGCAACAATTTTGTTTAAAATTCATAAATGAACTATTTTTTAGATGCTCTGTAAAAAGTATATCAGGGAAATTTTTCGAGGAAATCGTTTGGAGTACACTTTACTTATGTGAAAGCATTCGTAGTTCAGCGCCATCTATGAATCATAGCGTGGTCAAGTTTGGAATTAAAGTGCTAAGAGTAACTAAATACAGTATATCTCGACATGAAAATCTGGTTTGCCAGCACGGTGCACAACTTTCTCTTAACGAAGGGTAAGAGAAAGTTGTGTGCGCCAGTCACACCAGATTTTTTAGATGCTCTTTAAAACGTATATTCACATTTTGCCTTCAAAATTGTTTGAAGATACACTGGTGGCAGAGAGGGGCAAGATTTTTCCTGGTACAAAATGTTTTATACATTAAAATATTCTAACGTTCACGTCCGGTCCTGAGCAACAAAAATGTCTTGAAATTATCTTGACTATCAATGAATTTAAATCTAACAAGAGCTATGAATCCGATCAGTTACAAAGGGGATGAAAAAAAAAATCTATTTTAAGAACTATAGACTATATTCATTTTTTAAGTTTATAATAAATGAAGAAATGACGTAGATAAATTCCCGGCAAGTTTAGAGCAAGTTTCTGAATGCGGAAATGAATTTAGGGAAGGGGAGAAAGAACAAGATAGGGTTGATGTCAGTTGCATCTGGAAGCAACCCTCTCTGACCTTGGAGACGTCTTTTTTTAAGATTTATTTCTTTTAAATCAGGTCTTTGGAGTCTTATTATCATTTCAAAACACAAAGGACACTTTTATTTAGAAGCCTACGCCGTTATTTCAGGCGTGATTTATTAAACGATGTGTTTATTAACTACGTATATGAAATGAAAGAGTTAATAAATCGACTAGTGATTTTTTATAATAGAAATTCAAAAGAAATATATAGCAACCCTAGTGAAAGACTGTCATAAGACAAAAAATATATTTTTCACAAGATTTTGAAATAATAGTAAAAAAATCTGGTGTGACTGGCGCACAGCACACAACTTTCTCTTACCCTTCGGAAAGAGAAAGTTGTGCACCGTGCTGGTCACACCAGATTTTTTGTGTCGAGATATATTTAATTTCCCTTAGCACTTTAGTTAACTTGACCACTTGCATTTAATAAGTAAAAAGTAAAAAAAGTCAATTAATTCAAAATTTCTTTTTTTTTTTTATTAATAAAATTTTGATTTTGCTCTGTTGCAATGCAAAATTAAAACATTGGATTCTGGGACCTCAGAAACGCATAATGACAACTTTGTGAAATTGTTTAAACCAGGCATTAGTGTAGTAAGTGCTAGTTGGGTTGCCTAACTCCTGTGCGTTAAGAAATTTTATGACTGTTTCATTACTTTTATGCGTAATGTTATCTTTCTTAAAATTGTATAATAAGAAACCTTTTCTAAGTTCGAAGACTATGTTGATAAAAAAAGATAAATGAGAACAAATAATAAAAGAAAAAAATTTTTCTAATAAAGCTAAAGGAAAGATTTTACTCTTGAAAAAAGTAGGAAAGAATTTACAGTAGTAAATTCAAAGGGGATTTTCTTGACATTAAACATTTTAATAGTAAATAAACATTTTATTTGGTGTCTGATCGTTATGAGACATATTTCTTTCGATTTGAAATGAAAAATAGATGTAAATAGATGTGTCACATGACATAGTAAACACACACATGACATAGTAAAAAAAAAAAGTCACGTGACCTGATAGATGTTGATAATGATGACGTAACTCGTGGCGCGTCAAAATATACAAATGTCAAAAAATTGAGAGGTTAAAAGAGGTTATTTCTCCACATTTGTTTACATTCTGATGAAATTAAAAATTAAAATGTAAACAAATGGAAAAAATTGCGGTGTGGAACATAATTTTTAAAAATTCGGAAGTACTAGGGACCAAAACGTATTTTTATGCTGAATACGTATATGTAATGATTATTTTTCTACGACCTTTAGTTTAGGCCGTAATTTTTATGCATACGGACAGACGGACGGACATACAGAATCCGGAATCTTTGCATAAGCTCTCTCCCTTAGTACTACATACAGTGAGAGTTAAAAAAGGTAAGGAAAAAATAATTTCAGTAAAGAAAAAAGACCTGTCTCATATTCTACCTACGCAATATTATTAATTTAAAACATTTTAATTTGATAAAATAAATGGCTTATAAAAAAAATTAAAACATTAATCGATTAATGAATTTCCCTTTGAAGGCCATCAAGTTTGGAAAAGCCTTCAAATATCGCCTCCTTCTCTCTCTCTTTGACATTGTCTTTGATTAGTAAAAGCCATTTGCTGTGCAAACCTCAGAGTCGAGCTATCATCCCCCTCCACCCTTTATCCAAGACACACACTCGCCACTTTGACTCTTACTGATACTTTATATAGAGAGGGAAAAAAATCAATCGAGCCCCTTCATTTTATGTCTCATCAATAAAAATTCTACTCTTTGTAGAGCTGTATGATTAATCAAGAGAAATTAGCGAAGGTAAAGTATTTAGGCCTCGAGGATAATTTATTTATTCATCAAGAAAATTTCTCTTTGAAAAAAATTGTAGAAAATGTTGTAGACACGATTTACAAGTGATAATTAATATGCTTATAAATTATTCCGTTATTGTTACATTGATGTTCCAAATACAAAAAATCTGGTGTGACTGGCTGGCGCACTGCTCACTCTTACCCTTCTGTAAGAGAAAGTTGTGCACCAGCACGGTGACACCAGATTTTTTGTTTGGAGATATATTTAGTTGCTCTTAGCACTTTAGTTCCAAACTTGACCATGATTCATAGATGGCGCTGAGATACGAATGCTTCCACACCAGTAAAGTGTTCTTCAAACGATTTCCCCGAAAAAATTCACTGATATACTTTTTTACAGAGCATCTAAAAAATAGTTTATTTATGAATTTTAAACAAAATCGTTGGAGCGAATTTTGAGAAAATCGAAAAAAACTAAAAAAGTACATCAGTAAAGTACTAGTACTTTTTGGTCAATTTTGTTCAAAAGCTTATTTTCACCCCTTGGGAGGGTCCCTAACTTAAATATAAAATTTCAACTTGGTAGTTCTTTTAGTTCCTAAGATATTTTGTACACAGACACACAGAGAAAGACCATGTCGCGAAACCCACTTTTTTGGATTCAGGGGACCTCAACACGTGTATATCCATCAAAATCTCGACATCGAATCGAATACTTTCTCTTTATATATTTCATATATAGGGTAAGAGAAAGTAAAAAAATAATTACACAGTTTACCGTAGAATCTGGTGAAAAACCAGCTAATGTTAAATTGACTGATTCGGTGGGATAATAAACAAATTTTCTTCTAGGTTCAAACACTTTGTAGAAATATCAAAATTTAATTTATATTCACAAACAACAACAGCAGATAAACTTAATTTGAAGATTTGTGAATCCCTTAAATTGGAAGATATACCTGCAACTGGTAAAAATCCATTTAATTTTCAATAAATCGAATCAAAAATTTGTAGATTAATTTGAATTTTTTTTTTTAAAACTGATTGTAGGTAGAATAAGAAATTAGAATGCAGCTAAGCGTGATTTCATTTATTTCCCCCTCAGAGCTGACGTTTCGGCCCTGTTCAGGAACTACAAATTGAAAAAATATTTACCACTAGGGGTGGTGTCATTATCAATATGAATTTCAAAATTTCACCTTCATATTGATAATGACACCTCTAGTGGCAAATATTCATTCACTTTGTTTTAATTTGTTTGATTTTATGTAAGTCCTTTATGAATTGTTCAGTTAATAGCTCTGAAGATGGCCTTAAACAAAACCGAAACCTAGCTTAGCTGGAATGCCATCCCTGATTTGTTTTTAAATTTTATGAATAATAAATTTTTATTAAATAAAATGAAGTGTTCGACACGGTAGCAATTCGATAACCATTATTTGTAAATTTTACAGACAATAGTTCTAAACAAAACAGACGAAAATATTTTCATTATATTATTTTAGTTTAGGGCTTAGGGCGGATTTAGGGCCCTTCAATCACACGAATTTAGCCCTTAGCAACTTTTCATTCCGGAGACATTAATTAATTTTTTATTTAAAGCTGGATTTAAAGCCTAGTTGTGAGGCAAGTTCAAATTGATCTGCTTATCTGCTTAGCCACCCGACTCGACAAACATCTTCAATTCAATTGAATGCTTTCAACAAGAATAATTCAATCATCTACGTAAAACAAGATAAATCCCTCTTATTACAAACAACCTGTTTTTGTATATTTTCTACGTCAATGGAAATTTCATAAACAAGATTAATAATGCATGAGTCAGTTTGAAGACCTAATTATTCATTCCATTTAAGTTTTTTTTTTCTTTTAATTATTTTCTCACAATCAGATTAGTCTTGACACATCTAGCCTGATGTGATATATGAATTCTTAATAATTTATTATTAGCCATCCCCCTGCCCGAGACGCTAGAGGTGTTGACAAATGTCAATAATGATAGCCTTTTTTTTATAAAAAAATCTGGTGTGACTGGCGCACAGCACACAACTTTCTCTTACCTTCGGTAATCGAAAGTTGTGTACTGTGCTTGTCACACCAGATTTTTGTGTCGACATGTATTTAGTTTCCGACAGTACGGTACATTCAATTTTCAAGATGTAAAATTTATAAGTATGGCAAAATATTTATATTTTGTTACCATGGCAACCATTTCTCCTATCTTTTCTATGGAGAACAAGAGTAAAGTGGTCTTCAGAAGATTTCAATCCCAAAATGAGAATATACATTTTAAAGAGAATCTAAAAAATAATTGATTTTTGAATTTAAAAAAAAATCGTTGGAGCAAATTTAGAGAAAATCGAAAAAACTGGAAAAGTACATCAGTAAAGTACTAGTACTCTTTGGCCGATTTTGTTCAAAAGCTTCGTGTCACGTCCCATGGGGGTACCTAACTTAAATATAAAATTTCAACTTCCTAGCTCTTTTCGTTCTTGAGATATTTTGTTCACAGACACACAGACACACACACACACACACACAGACAGACAGACAGACCATGTCGCGAAAACCACTTTTTTGGATTCAGGGGACCTCAAAACGTGAAGATCCATCAAAATCTCGACATCGAATTTTTGACATGAATCCAATACTTTCTCTCTATATATATATTACATATATACATAGGTAAGAGAAAGTAAAAAACACTCACACCCACATTCACACAGTCTTTTCGGCAACTCAGGCCTTATAAGACTTTGACGATATCCATTATTAATTAATATACATATTGGGGGTCAAGGCATTCTTAATGATAGCCTTAAAAGCTACGGGGCTCAAGTTTGAAAAATGTGGTGTGATGGTCGCACAGCACACAACTTTCTCTTAACTTTGGTAATTGAAAGTTGGGTTCTGTGCTTGTCACTCCAAATTTTTTGCGTCGACATAAGATTAGTTTCCGACAGTACGGTACATTTGAATTCAAGATGTAAAATGTATAAATATGGGAAATATTTATATTTTGTTTACTATGGCAACCATTTCTCCTATCTTTCCTATGAAGTACAAGAATAAAGATTCAAGATTCAATTCAGTAAGAACTCAAGAAATATTAATAGGCTGTTAAACTACTAATATTAATGAATAAATTATTATTTGCCTAAAATGTCAAAAGTTAAAAAAAATCTGAACTTAATTTTTCTTTACCTATCAGAAAGGAGTGCAGCAATTCTTTCTTTAATTTCACTATAAGATAGGGCGTAGATGATTACCTGAAACAAAAAGAAAATAAAAACTAGAGACATGTTCAGAAGAAATGAATAAGACCTATAAATTTGCATGTATTCTAAAAATCAAAAATATTATATTCAATACTTTTTAATAATAAAACCTTCGGTAATCGAAAGTTGTGTTCTATATTTGTCACACCAGATTTTTTGTGTCGAGATATATTTAGTTTCCACCGATATACATGAAAACATATATAGAGATAAGAGAAAGAACAAAGTAGACCTTACAGGGGGTCGAACCACCAATGTCAGATAACTAGTTAATATGAAGTCACCGTAATGGACCAAATTGAGTGTAAAAAATAAATAAACACCGTAGGAAATGAATAGCCTCTGCCCCTTGAGTAGAGTGACAAGTCCCTTGTCCTGGTCTGAACGATATAATATTTAAATTAATTAGATATCAATTTACACCTTTGAAATAAATATGAACATTTGTTGTCTAAATTATTCATATAAATTTATTTATTATATCATGTAAGCTGGCCCTAAGTTACTATTTATTCAAGGCATTATAGTCAGATTAATTTTTAAGATCAAATAGTTATGCAGTAAGCTATTTAATATATAGAATTTTATCAAATAGTTTAAAAAGGTGGGACCTCCCTACCCGGTGGCATTTCCCCTTTAGGCTTCCCTTTTAATGTAGCTCTTCATTTTCCGTTCAAATTCCCTAACTCACTTGTTCTTTTGTAATTTGATAGAATAGGAAACAAGTTGGTGTGTAAAAGAAAGTTAAAGGAATTTTTTTTATTTCTGAAAGGATGGTTAAAAAAATGTTTTAGCAAAAGATTCTCTCTCTGCTTTTGAAAATAATTGACCGATTTTAAAGACTGTCGGAAGTGGGGGAAACCTGATAATCCCACATTAGGACTAGGCATATCAATTTTATTCTGACATCAATCATATTGCGAGGATAAAAAAGAACAATTAATTCCGAATTCTTTGAAGTCAATTTGGAGGTCTCGATTCTTATTCTGGGTATTGTGATTCGCTTCAGGTTTTGAGTGACTTGTATTGGCATAAATATGGATGTGTGACTAATGCCCATTTGCATCAACACATCTTAAGCTCTGCTTATGCCTTCCATAACCTAAAAAAGCGAAATGTGACATTCTACCTATTCAATTAATGGTATTTATATATAGAATATATATTTTTTTGAAATAAATATATCTTATTGTTAATATTTATTATTGGACGCACAAATAGAGGATCTTAAGACCTGATTTCAAATTCAAATGTAAGTTGGAAGACGAGCTTAAGATCTAAGATGTGAGCATAAATGGCTTTGGTTTGCAACACAATAGACCAATAATAATAATCATTAAAAAAAAGAAAATAAAAATTCTAAAGCTTCGCTACTGTCCAATTATATAAGTGGAGGATGATATTTTAGAAATTAAAATTAAATATACAAATTAAACACTAGGTTATTTGTTTCAAAAGTTTTATTAATTAAAAAATTAACACTTGAAACGTATTTCAACAATTTCTTGTCATCATCAGAAGTGATTACATTCTAATACATGAAAAAAAAAAAAAAAAAAATTAGAATGTAATCACTTCTGATGATGATAAGAAATTGTCGAAATACGTATCAAGTGTTAATTTTTTAATTAATAAAACCTTTGAAACAAATAACCTAGTGTTTAATTTGTATATTTAATTTTAATTTTAAAAATGTTTCAACGAGAACCAACGGTCGAAAGTTTAAATCTTATTTTAGAAATTGTTATATTTCTTTCATATCGGTGCTCCACTCAAACAATATTTTCTCATAACATTTTTGTTTTCTGCAGTGGCGAACTTGGGCAAAAGGGAACTCCGTGAAGCTGATAATATACGGTAAGTTTTCCTTATAAATTTCTCTCCAAGTGCCTAAAGGCTGGGGTCAAGAGTCTCGGGGTGCAGGTAGGTGAGAATCGAACCATAGACTTCGAGTCAAATGTCGGTCATACTTTCTACTCAGTCGGTATTTCTATAAAGTAAATTCCAGATGTTTATCTGCGATTGTTGTAAATAGTGTTTTATAAGAAAAAAATATTTAATATTCATATCAAATCTCAGACGAAAGAGTGGCATACATACAAATAACTTCTTTATTATAAATTGTGAGGAATATAGAAGGAGGATATGGTTCCCCATACCGATTATTGAAGCATTCTATTAACTGATGAATTTGCAAGGAAGATGATGATGATGATTATCCCCAAACGAAAGACAATTTGTAGTCTGTCCGGCGCCGTCAGTCACCTTAAGAGAGTGTGCGCCTAGTGGGGGTCACAGTGGGCGGGGCGAAAACGAGAGTGGGCGTGGTCAAGGGGCGGGGCCAGCAGGCAAGCCGATCGATAACAAACAGAACGAATGTACGGCATGGCATGGTACAGTTGGGTCTCAAAGGAATTCGCTCTCTCCCTCTGTAGGCTAAACCACTTGGGTCATTGGATTTCAGCATATGGACACGATCAATGCTCTTCTGATTCAATTAACTGGCTAACTGCCATTTCAATAAACAAAAGAACAAATCTATTATAATACTATTAATTATACTTTAAAGCGAAGAAATGTAGTGTGGTGTTGAAAATAAAATGTTCAATTTTTGGTTGTGAGGGGTACGTGCTAACAAAAATATTTTTTTTTTTTTTAAACAATCACACTTTTTTCCACTCCCACATACACACAGTCTTTTCGGCAACTCAGGCCATATAATACTTTTTACGATACTCGTTTTTTTAATAATATTATATCTATTGAGGGTCCAGGCATTTTTATTTAAGCCATTTGGTATCCAACAAAAAATAATTAGGCTAATAAAATTTCAATCGGATTTCTAAGGTTAAAATTTCAAAATAATGGAACACTGTCTTTTCTTATACCTATAGGTCTATATTTAATAAATAAAAATATTCCCAATAATTCCTGGCTCTTGCAAATGAAAATTTTTCCCAAGCTGGCCAGGAACTGAAATTTAAGAACATCTCTATATGATAAAATGTGTTATAAGAAAAACCTATAAGGAGGGAAGGTAGACAGCCTGCAAATACTAAATTTTATTTATAGGCCTACTATATTTTGGTCGATGTTTCGAATAATCCGTTCTGAAGAAAATAGTGTATTGTTCTTGAAACTTCGATTAAAATATATACAATTTACAAAAAATGTTGGTGGCTGGGAAGATGCCAGGAGCCTAAATACTTAGGTACTTTTTGATCTTGAAACAATTTTATTATTGAATATTATTTTATTCATGAGGAATTGAAAAATTCCAAAAAATTGTTTCGTCTCCAAATAAAGAAAGATATGATCTCAAAGAGTCTGCGAAATAAGTAAGCATGCATTTTGAAAATTTGAAATTTTTTTTACTTCAAAAAAAAAAAAAAAACAAAAGCATTTTGTGTGGAACTAATTATCTTTTAGTTAGTTCCTCGATTAGTCTGGTTTCAAATAATTAAAGGAATCCATTAACTAAGGGTGGATACAAGGGGGGAAGGGGGTAATTACCCCCCCCCCCCCCGAGATTTAAAAAAAATACTTTAAAAAAAAAATTTATTTTTAATGTAAAATTTTAAAAATTAATATTTAAAAATTCGATTTGTATTAAATACAAATCAAATTTTTACGGACGGGGAAAAATTTTGTTTACGAACGGGAAAAAAATTTCGGTTCCGCGAAAGAGGGAATGTTCCGCGCGGACGGCACATGAAAAAAATTGTGGTCCCGCGAGTGGGAAAAATTTTCCGTCTCTAAAAAAAAGGTAAAATATTTTTACGTACGGAGAAAAAAATTTTGGTTCCGCAAAAAGAGGGAATGTACCGCTGGCGGCAAAAATTTTTGAGATTACCTCCCCCCGAGAAACACCTCTGGATTCGCCCTTGCCATTAACCTATTCAAGTTTTGCTGTACAGTGTACTGTTTGACCTATACAGGTTCATTTGTTCCTGTCAGAGACGTAGTGACTAAATTTGTAAGTATTTATTAACAAAGGCCGCGACTATTGGAGTGTTAAGGAATTTATTATCTACCAACCACTGCATGCGATAAAGAACGAAACTTACAAACAAAATGATTAAAATAAAAGTTCTTAAAAACTTGGCCGAAAGGACTAAAAATACGAATAATGAGAGACATAATGCAATATCAATATGTCAATTAATTATTTTTATTTAGCATTTAATGGCTCTGTGTACTCCTTTGGATAGAAAGAGAAAGAGATCGGTGGGTGTGTTTTGGTGCAAATGGAGATGCTGGTGAAGCGGATGCTGCAAAGGGGGACCATGACGGACAGCCGTCACTCATCCCTCCTCTTTCTTTCTCCTAAAGAAAAATATCCCGTGGCACGCAAAATGCACGGTTGTGGTTGTTGTAGCACTTGACTTGGAGCAGGGCTCAAACAGGAATAGATTTGTCTTGTGGGCTGCTGGCTTGTGTCTTTGGGGGCTGTAACAAGAGCCGAGTGGCACACACAAGACGTGTGGTCCCCATTTATACCACGGACAGATAGACAGACAGACGTACACTATCAAAATTTATTTCTATCTACCTTTCTTTATATCTAAACTTAAATCTTATCAAATTTAACAAATAGAGAGGTAATCATGAAAATTTATTAGAATTTCTATTATATAGTAGAATTTACAAACAAGTTGTATTACAAGAAAACTTTTAAAACCAACTTTTCATTTAATTAAATAAAAATAAATTTTGTTTTACTAATTAAAATTAATTTGAATTTGATTCTAGGATGAAGATTTTGTCCCTGGAGTCGTACAGTACCAGGACCTCCACGATTTCGCGGCGGGCGGACTACCTTTATGGCCCCAATGGGCAGGCGACCGAGAATAAAGGTAGTCCGCCCTGCACGAAAGCGTTCCCAATCAAACACAAACTCATCTCGCAAATTTGTAATAATTATATTAAACTTATTAGTTTAAAAAAATCTTGCCCTCGGGGCTTGGTGTAGGGGTTAGCGTGCTAGCCTCGTATAGCAAAAGTCGCGGGTTCGAACCCGAGGCAATCGGATGATTTTATTTAAGTCATTTGGATACCAAATGGCTTAAATAAAAATGCCTGGTCCCCAAATAGATATTATCATATTTAACGGTTATCATAAAGTCTTATAAGGCCTAAGTTGCCGAAAAGACTGTGTGTATGTGTGTGTGAATATGAGCGTGAATGGGGAAAAAGTGTGAGTGTTTTATTAAAAAAAAAAACAAAAAAATAAAATAAAAAGTCTTATAATTATAGGTTCTGATGATGATGTTATGTCAAATGTGAAAATTTGTAAAACAACCTTTAATAAATGTTAAAATAAAACAATAGTTTGTCTTAATGAAAAACACACCGTCCAACCAACAGGAAATGATGAAGTAACTGAGGCTCACTCACTGAGTTCAATTTTATTAAAATGATGGAAGTTCATCTTACTCTTTTACTAAAAGATGTGAGTTGGGGTGCATAAATTCGCCTTTGTCTTGTTTTTTTCAATTTTTACTTTCTCTTACCACTAAATATGTTGATATATATAGAGAGAAAGTATTGGTTTCATGTCAAAAAATCTGGTGTGACTGGCGCACAGCACACAACTTTCTCTTACCTTCGGTAATCGAAAGTTGTGTACTGTGCTTGTCACACCAGATTTTTTGTGTCTACATATATTTAGTTCCCGACAGTAGGGAACATATGAATTCAGATGTAAAATTTATAAGTATGGGAAAATATTTATATTTTGTTACTATGGCAACCATTTCTCCTATCTTCCCTATGAAATACAAGAGTAAAGTGGTCTTCAGAAGATTTCAATTGCAAAATGAGAATATACATTTGAAAGAGCATCTGAAAAATAATTGATTTTTGAATTTTAAAAAAAATCGTTGGAGCAAATTTTGAGAAAATCGAAAAAAACTGAAAAAGTGCATCAGTAAAGTACTAGTAATCTTTGGCCGATTTTGATTAAAAGCTTATTTTTCCGGTCCCGGGGGTGTTTAACTTAAATATAAAATTTCCGCCTCATAGCTCAATTCCTTCATCCTTAAAACTGAACACACACCCACCCACCCACCCACCCACCCACCCACCCACAGACAGACCATGTCGCGAAAACCACTTTTTTGGATTCAGGGGACCTCAAAACGTGAAGATCCATCAAAATCTCGACATCGAATTTTTGACATGAAACCAATACTTTCTCTCTATATATATATTACATATATACATAGGTAAGAGAAAGTAAAATTCGATGTCGAGATGTTGATGGATATACACATTTTGAGTTCCCCTCAATCCAAAAAAGTGCTTTTCGCGACATGGTCTGTCTGTGGGTGGGTGGCTGTATGTTGAATTTTAAGCTAGAAGGAATTGAGCCACTAGGTTGAAATTTTATATTTAAGTTTTGTACCCTCCTGGACCTTGAAAATAAGCTTTTAAACAAAATCGGCCAAAGATTACTAATACTTTACTGATGTAATTTTCAGTTATCTTGAATTCTAAAATATCGGCGGCCTACGGGCTTGGTCTAGTTGGTAGCGTGCCTACCATCTATACCTAAAGTCGCGGGTTCGAACCCCAGGCAGTCCGATGATTTTATTTAAGCCATTTGGATACCAGATGGCTTAAATAGAAATGCCTGAACCCACAATAGATAATATATATTACAACGGTTATCGTCAAAGTCTTAAATGGCCTAAGTTGCCGAAAAGACTGTGTGAATGTGTGTTTGAGTGTGAGTGGGAAAAAAGTGTGAATGTTTTTTATAATGAAAAAAAAAAAAAAAAATATTTCTGCGGAAACTAAATATATGTCGACACAAAAAATCTGGTGTGACAAGCACAGAACACAACTTCCGATTACAGAAGGTAAGAGAAAGTTGTGTGCTGTGCGCCAGTCACACCAGATTTTTTTATTTAAAATACATAGATTCTGATGAATCGAATATTTAATTTCATCATATAAGATGAAGAACTAGATAATCGGAATCAGTAATTTAAAAAAAAATAGATTTTTTTGAACCTTTTTAGTAATCCGTCTCTCCTGAAAATTTAGCCCAGTCAAGATTTGATACCTTTTCATGTGGTCGGTCACATATATAGACTAATTAATTAAAGACTCTTTTGATAGACTTTTTTTATATTTTAGAAAGAACATATTAACATCTACGATTTGAATAATATAACCCTTTCATATAAAAATATATAATGAGTTTTTATGAGCTTTGTGGATATTTTGATTTCTTATTTTTATTATCC
Source organism: Euborellia annulipes (assembly GCA_023213315.1). NCBI lineage: Eukaryota > Metazoa > Arthropoda > Insecta > Dermaptera > Anisolabididae > Euborellia > Euborellia annulipes. The sequence goes on along the minus strand of JAKCPI010013212.1, from coordinate 80,567 downwards.
TTCATTCCCTTAAATGACAGGCATGCATAAAGCTCCCGATGGGGGGAATTTTATCTTTTGAAGTCGAGACTGCCGGTGTGTGTGTGTGTGTGTGTGTGTGTGATGGTTGAGTAAGATGCACACTCACACACATACCCGCATAGGTTAAATAAAGCGAGTGTCTGTCTGTCCATGGATAATATGAACCACACGTCTGGATAATCGGGCCATCTCTTAACAACGAAATTGGACGGCGATGCTTGACAACCAACAAAAAGTGAGGGGAGGAGGCAACAGGACTTAAAAAAGATCTTTTCAGTTGGTAAAAAAATAGTAAAATATAAAAGTTGGATAATTAAAAACAAAAATGGTAAATGAAGGAAGAAATAAAAATAATGGTATATAAATAAAGTTGCATTTTTTTGTAAATATTTCCATTAAAATGTTTTGATATTAATTACATTAAAAATAATTAATAAATAATGCGTTTATTAATACTAGCCGCGCCGCCTTCCTTCGACTAGGCCCTGGCGGGCGGCGTCTTGATATATGATTAGTATTTGACTCCATAAATGCATTTTAATGAATGTTTTATCATAATATGAAAATATCACCTTAATATGAAATATAAGATTTAATATTATTAATTATTAACCCATATCAAGCCACTGGTGCGTTTTCGAACCAGTACCTAAAAAAAATTTTTTCTCAGTAAGTATCTAAATGTTTTCGTTAATTATTTTTTTATAGATTCTTTATGATATATTCTTGCCTACTATCGCGAGAAAATGATTAATTTTACAGTCTTTACATATTAAATAATTATTTAAATTCGAAGAGTCAAAAAACACCAAACTTCAAAATTAAATATTTTGTATTAAAATTTTTTTTTTCTTTTTTATTCTTCATAAATTAGATTACTAATAAGATTACTTTACTTAGCTAAACGATACATAATTTTTTTTTTCATTACTATAGACGATATTCAATGACAAATTAGAGTGGTGCGTTTTCGCACCAGTGCACATAGGAGTATTTGAAGTAAAAACCCGATCAAAATAGAAAAACTCAAAATGGATGCTTCTTTATATACTATAATCGGTTTATTGGAATCAAGGACGGATCCAGAGGTGTTTCTCGGGAGGGGGGGGGTAACCTGGTGTGACTGGTCGCACAAGACAATTTTTTCTTAATTTCGGAAAATTTAAAGGCGCATTCTGGCCAATTATTTATTATTTTCCTTATATAAGAATATAAATACGCGTACAAATAAAATTTTACATTAAAAATAAAATTTTTTTCGAAAAAAAGTATTTTTTTTTTCAAATCTCGTGGAGGGGGGTTATTACCCCCTTTACACCCCCCCCAACCCTTCCGGTTCGGCTACCTGGTCATAACATCACTCGGAACCCAGTCATTGTGTCAACTGCTTGTCTTGGTTCTAGGCGCTCTCATTTTCGTTACTCAGTTTTTTGTGCAAAATGTCTTCATGTGGTGGTCAACAGAAAAAAAACGACTTGAATGTGGAAATTGAAGGTATGCTCTCTATATTACAGTATATTTGATTCAGTTTAAACGTAATTATCACTGTTTTTTATAAATATCAAAAACCGCTTTTTTGTACGTTTTTTTTAAGAAAATATAAGACAAATTAGTGTTTTTGTTTATGTGTCGCGGCTTGTCGCCTCAAACTTTTTATCTGGGCATAAAGTTCAGTCCTTTAGGATGTAGAAACAAGAAAAATATATCCCCCCATCTCACCCTATATTTTCTTATAGTATTTTAACGTGAACGAGGGACTCCGTTCTTCGGGAGGACATGAAGTTAGTTGAATGAGTCTTTCTTTCATCAAATTCATTTTTTCTTCTATTTTTTTTTCCTTTGAACTCTTTCAAAATATCATAGAACTCTATTCTGGTAATTTTTTAACTCTTCCCAAAGGATCTATAACAAAAGAAAACTAAAATTATACTAAATCGATTTAATGAATTTCTGTTCCCTCGTTCACTTTAAAGTCTAATAAAAAAATCTGGTGTGACTGGCGCACAGCACACAACTTTCTCTTACCTTCGGTAATCGAAAGTTGTGTACTGTGCTTGTCTCACCAGATTTTTTGTGTCGACATGTATTTAGTTTCCGACAGTAGGGTACATTCGATTTTCAAGATGTAAAATTTATAAGTTTGGCAAAATATTTATATGTTGTTACCATGGCAACCATTTCTCCTATCTTTTCTATGGAGTACAAGAGTAAAGTGGTCTTCAGAAGATTTCAATCACAAAATGAGAATATACATTTTATAGAGAATCTAAAAAATAATTGATTTTTGAATTTTAAAAAAATCGTTGGAGCAAATTTTGAGAAAATCGAAAAAAACTGAAAAAGTGCATCAGTAAAGTACTAGTACTTTTTGGTCGATTTTGTTCAAAAGCTTCGTGTCACGTCCCATGGGAATGCCTAACTTAAATATAAAATTTCAACTTCCTAGCTCTTCTCGTTCTTGAGATATTTTGTTCACAGACAGACACACAGACAAAGACAGACAGACAGACAGACAGACAGACAGACAGACCATGTCGCGAAAACCACTTTTTTGGATTCAGGGGACCTCAAAACGTGTATATCCATCAAAATCTCGACATCGAATTTTTGACATGAAACCAATACTTTCTCTCTCTATATATATTAACATATATATAGAGGTAAGAGAAAGTAAAAATATGGGGTGAGTCGGGGTGAAATGTTTTTCTTGTTTCTACATCCTAAAAGACTAAACTTTATGCCCATATAAAAAGTTTGAGGCGACAAGCCGCGACACATAAACAAAAACACTAATTTGTCTGAAATTTTCTTTAAAAAAATGTTCAAAAAAAGCGACTTTTGATATTGATAAAAAACAGTGATAATTAGGTTCAAACTTAATCAAATATACTGTAATATAGAGAGCTTACCTTCAATTTCCACATTCAAGTCGTTTTTTTTCTGTTGACCGCCGCATGAAGACATTTTGCACAAAAAACTGAGTAACGAAAATGAGAGCGCCTAAAACCAAGGCAAGCAGTTAAAACAATGACTGACTTCCGACTGACATTGTGACCAGATAGCCGAACCAGAAGGGTCGGAGGGGCTGGATTCCAATAAGCCGGTTATAGTAGATGAAGAAACATCCATTTTGGGTAGCATTAGGTAAACTTTGAGTTTTTCTATTTTGATCGGGTTTTTACGTCAAATACCCCTATGTGCAGTGGTAAGAACCCTCAACTTTTTTCCATATATTTATCTGAATATTTTTTTCTTTCTTTTTAAAATTTTTTTATTTTAAGGGCATTTTTGGCATATTTAGGCTATTTAGAACCCGTCCCTATTTATTCCAATTGGTTGGCAAATCGAAATAAATTTTTGTTACATGCATCATCCCGTCCCCTTGATCCCTACTACCTATGGTTATTGTTTATATATGGGTTATTACATTAGTCCGATTGAATGACAATACTGTTGTAACTGTATGTAGTAATGGCTACAATAATGAGCCCCTAAATACTGTAAAGAGATATTATATGTTGGGACATCGAAATCAGAAGGAAATATATCTCAACCTAATGTTATTTCAAAATATAATTTAGGAATGGAAAGGGTGGATTTACATGATAATGGGGTTGCGAATTACCAATGAAGGATATTCATTGGCGTAACTAGGGTGGTCCCCCCGGGAGGGGGGGGCAGAAAGCTCCCCGACCCAACAGAAATTGAGTCAATATGGGGCCTTCCGGGTCCCCCAGAGGATGGCTGATCCCATGCCCCCTCCAGCGAGGATGGCTGGTCCCTCAGCCAAATTTGCTAGTTACGCCCATGGGGATATTAGGTAAAAAATAGTGGTGGCATTTATTTTTAAATACCTTAGATAGCACCATGGTAAAATGTTGGAAGCTATATAAAGTGCATTCCATCAACCTAGTACAAGTTCAATTGATTTGAAAATGAACTTTGGGTTATTGCAAACGAGCAGAAAGCCCGAAAGAGATGTAAAGTGTGTTATAAACACACTGTATATGAATATACAAAATGCAAAGTACCGATTCATATAAATTGTTTCGGCAAATTTCATAAGAAATAAAAAAAGTAAAAAAAAAAATTATATCCCATATTATGCCAATGGTGCGTTTTCGCACCAGTGAAAAAAATTGAATAAAACATATATATTGTTGAAAATTTTATCAAAGGTTATGTAAAAATCTAATAAGAACCTATGTAAATATATTATGTGAAAAAATAATAAAAAAATTTAAAAATAAAAAAAAACGAAAAATTTTTTTCTAATGGATCAAGCCATTGGTGCGTTTTCGAACCACCTATTTCCTCAATATTTACTGATCAAATAATTTTTTTTTATTTTTCCCTAATTAAATAGGTAATAATAAACACAATTATGAAAAAAAAATTTGTAGTTTTTGAAAATTTTTGTGTTGGCTTGATATGGGTTAATATTTTCATATGAGAATAAGAGAATTTTTCATTAGAATTCACTGATAATGCAAAGAATACTTAAATTTCATTTCTTTTCCGAGGGGAGAAATATTAACTTCAACAATTGCCCACGGGGCTTGGTGTAGAGGTTAGCGTGCTAACCTCGTATACCAAACGTCGCGGGTTCGGACCCCAGGCAGTCCGATAATTTTATTTAAGCCACTTGGATACCAAATGGCTTAAATAAGAATGCCTGGACCCCAAATAAATATATATTATATAAATACGAGTATCGTTTAAAGTCTTAAATGGCCTAAGTTGCCGAAAAGACTGTGTGAATGTGAGTGTGAATGAGAAAAAAGTGACTGTTTAAAAAAAAAAAAAAAAAAAAAAAAAAAACTTCAACAATTAATAACCCAAAAAGTTATAGGAATTTCGATATGAAAATAATTTTTCTGTAATTCCTAAAATGTCCTCTTTATCCATATAAAATTTGTTTGCGAAATTCTAACAGAAAGTTGCCCAAATAGAACGTGACAGGCAGACAGACGGTTATTAGCGAATTTTATATATAGAAAGAAATTAGAAGATTAACACTCAGTTTTTCTTATCTACCAGGTATAGCGCATTTACCTAATTTAGCATTTATATATTTATTGCAATTAAGAGTCTTTTCTTAAAAGAAAACCATTAATTAAAGTTATCGTCAGGCTATTTGTAGCTATTATGCTGAGATGGTTCGAGTCAAGAAATAACAAGATGGGATTTAGTTTTGTTTCTCGTGAAACCAACACCGTTGAATTTAAGCCATCTTTAGAAGAAACTGTCTCACTGTCAAACAATGCGTCTACAAATGAATAAATATCATCCGACGGTAGAATTGTCAAAGTGAAAGAAATTTAAAAGAAGAAGTTTGGCTCTGGAAACTCCTTCCCCCCTATATATATGTGGCGATGGAGTCAGAAAAATATCAAGACATTTGCAAATAAATTTTCTTTTATTCAAATTCTTAACCTTAAGCCTGACGTTCCGGCCCAAGGTCTAGGCCATCTTCATCAATAATCCAAATGTGATATTTGTAAAAACAGCGACCACATGCTGAATGTTGAGGACGAGAATCTGAATAAAAGAAAATTTGACTGCAAACGTCTTGTTACTTTTCTGACTCCACCATTAAAAGCCTACAGCCACAGTTCTTCATCAATTATATATTTTGTAGTAAGGATGAAAGAAAAGAGCGATTGCAGCTAGGTTTATTTCGTTTAATAATCACTTCAAGCCGGCGTTTCGGTCAGATATACGACCATCATCAGGGCTGAAGCGTGTCAACAAAATTCCCCAAAATGTCGAATGCCACAATCGTATAACTTATTTTTTGCCATTTCATAAGGACCAATAGGCTATGCGAGTCAAGGTTAGATTAAACTAAAATAAAAAAAAAAGTTATACGATTGTGCCATTCGACATTTTGGGGAATTTTGTTGACACGCTTCAGCCCTGATGATAGTCGTATATCTGACCGAAACGTCGGCTTGAAGTGATTATTAAACGAAATAAACCTAGCTGCAATCGCTCTTTTCTTTCTTCCTTACTACAAGATCTACTCAGCTATCCACCTCACTCTAATTATATATTTGTATTTTAATCCAAAGAGGCTAATTTGGGTTGAAACCAGTAGTACGAATAAGTTAAGAAAAAAAAAACGGTTATTTAACAAACAAAATCCTAAATATTTTTTTTTCTCACGTTGCTTAACCAAATATTTGCAAAGGGTTTCTGTTTATTTTATTTTTTTTTTTTTTTACTAAAATCAACTTTTTGGCGAAAAAGGGTTGCTGTTTGTTATATATTATATTAAAAAGGAGCATGGGAATGCAAAAAGATTTTTTTTCCTATTTCAAGTGAAAAGAGAACAGGTTAAACAAAAAGTTACATTTTTGGTCCATTGAGTTCACGGTATTCAAAAAAAGGTCACGGAAAGGGTAACAGGTCACCTCATTATTTTTTTTTTTTTAGTAAAAAAAAATCAAATTCTTTTCTTAAAGAGTTGATAAGAAATTTTTTTAAGTTTTTTTTTTTGTTATATGTTAAGAATGCAAAAAACCTTTTTTTCACCCCAAAATAAAGGGTGGCTGGGCACAGGTCCTAGACTTGTGAGTGACAAAGGGCACCTCTGGGGAGCCCTTAGCCAAAGGGTTGATCCGCGACTAAAGGAAATGCCCCTTTTTTATATAAATAAATGAAAAAGGGTTGATTTCTGAATTTTTCTCTATATTAAAAAAAAACAGCTGAAAGAGTAAAGGGTTATTCCACAAATCCAAGGAAACCTGAGAATTTCACAAAAAAATTCTGTTAAAAAAAGGAAAATCTATTGTACGAATGAATAATAATAATAATATAATGAAGTATAATAAAAGGGTTAGATTTGGAGAAACAGTAAGAAAAAAGAGGGTGATTTTAACGATTTTATGTTATAAAAAAAAGTTTGCTCTTTAATATAGAGCAAGTTGATGTCCAATTCTGCAGACAACTAAGAAAAAGTCGAAATCTTTGGATAAATTATCCAACAATGAACAAATACGTTTATTAAAGCTTTTGGGGTTTGTATTATTTTGGGAGTTTTTAATTATACATCACAATTTGTTTAATTATTAATTAAAAATATAAATACTGTACAACGTTTCGACTGCAGTTGTTTTCAAGAACTGTGGACGCGCTCAGACTCAAATGAACTAACCTCTAAGGGACGGTTACATGCATTAGAGGTTCTTGAAAACGATTGCATAATAAGCAGTCGAAAGTTATTATGTAGGCTACATATTTATATTTTTAATAAATAATTAATTCAAATGTGGTCTATAATTAAAAACTCCCATAATAATGAATAAATATTCGTAATTTGATAAAAATCGATGCATCCAATATATTCCCTTTCGAATAATTTAATTATTGAGAAGAAAAGATAAATCCTAAATTTATTAAATGTTTGAAAATTCAACCTTACAGGATTGCCTCTATCGAATAAAAAGAAGATAATGCCATCTTCAGTTATTATGAGAATATAGGAAATCTCAATGCAATATTATCACATTCAAAATTGCATGAAAAATTACATTGAGATTGCCTATATTCTCATAAGAATTGATGATGACGTTATTTGATTAAAGCCGAAACGTTTTCTTTTATTATATCTTCATTTGATAGAGGCTATTCTGTTTGGCTGACGTCCTCTTATTTTATTTCTTTAATTGTTCGACTGTCACTTCCTTCATCGACAAATACATAAATTTTTACTTTCTCTTACCTATGTATATATGTAATATATATATAGAGAGAAAGTATTGGATTCATGTCAAAAATTCGATGTCGAGATTTTGATGGATATACACGTTTTGAGGTCCCCTGAATCCAAAAAAGTGGTTTTCGCGACATGGTCTGTCTGTGGGTGTGTGGGTGTGTGTGTGTTCAATTTTAAGCATGAAGGAATTGAGCTAGGAGGTTGAAATTTTATATTTAAGTTAAACACCCTCCGGGACCGGAAAAATAAGCTTTTAATCAAAATCGGCCAAAGAGTACTAGTACTTTACTGATGTACTTTTTCAGTTTTTTTCGATTTTCTCAAAATTTGCTCCAACGATTTTTTTTAAAATTCAAAAATCAATTATTTTTTAGATGCTCTTTAAAATGTATATTCTTATTTTGTGATTGAAATCTTCTGAAGACCACTTTACTCTTGTATTTCATAGGGAAGATAGGAGAAATGGTTGCCATGGTAACAAAATATAAATATTTTCCCATACTTATAAATTTTACATCTGAATTCATATGTTCCGTACTGTCGGGAACTAAATATATGTCGACACAAAAAATCTGGTGTGACAAGCACAGTACACAACTTTCGATTACCGAAGGTAAGAGAAAGTTGTGTGCTGTGCGCCAGTCACACCAGATTTTTATACATATAACTGTTATCTAAAATTATAATCTTCTGGTTTCAAATAAAATAAAAAATGTTTAAAAAAATGTTTTTTCTTTTATTCAGTCTTTATTAATAATATGCCGTCTTATCACCACATTCGATTGAAAATGAAATGGCTATCGCTCTAAGTTTTTCACAATATATGCCTACGTATTACAAATCCAAAGAATAAAGGACTATTTCAAAAATAAAAAAATCTCATCTGTTTTGATGAAGGTGAAGGATGCGACCGAAACTAAATAAATAGTAGAAAAGAGAAAATCCAAATTATTTTTAACACTGCGACCAATAGCTGACATTTCGAAGCCGATGCTGAACGCCCCCATGAATCCGAAATTTGAAGGGTTCCATGGGCGTGAGTAGTTCGAGATTGAAAAAATTTCAGAAAAAATCAGTCTCTTTTGTTTGAATAATTTCCTTTACTCGCGGATCAACGCTTAGTGTAAGGGTCCCCCGAAAAATGCCCTTTGTCATACATCTAGAACCCGTGCACGTAACCCTTTGGGGAGAAAAAAAAGGTTTTTTTGCATTCTTTAAAAAAAAAAACACATCTTACCAACCCTTTAAGAAAAGAATTTAATTTTTTTTATTGAAAAAATAAAAATGTGTTGACCTGTTTATCCTTTCCGTGACATTTTTTCGCGCTTTCACATACACTGAGAATTCATTGGATCAAAAATGTAACCCTTTGTCGAACTTGTTCTATTTTAACTTGAAAAAGAAAAAGAAATCTTTTTGCATTCCCATGCACCTTTTTTTTATTATATTTATTATAAATAAAAAACAACAACCCTTTTACTTTCTCTTACCTATGTATATATGTAATATACAACTGTATATATAGAGAGAAAGTATTGGATTCATGTCAAAAATTCGATGTCGAGATTTTGATGGATCTTCACGTTTTAAGGTCCCCTGAATCCAAAAAAGTGGTTTTCGCGACATGGTCTGTCTGTGGGTGGGTGTGTGTGTGTGTGTCTGTGAACAAAATATCTCAAGAACGAAAAGAGCTAGGAAGTTGAAATTTTATATTTAAGTTAGGCACCCCCATGGGACGTGACACGAAGCTTTTTAACAAAATCGACCAAAAAGTACTAGCACTTTACTGATTCACTTTTTCAGTTTTTTTCGATTTTCTCAAAATTTGCTCCAACGATTTTTTTTAAAACTCAAAAATCAATTATTTTTAGATTCTCTATAAAATGTATATTCTCATTTTGTGATTGAAATCTTCTGAAGACCACTTTACTCTTGTACTCCATAGAAAAGATAGGAGAAATGGTTGCCATGGTATCAAAATATAAATATTTTTCCATACTTATAAATTTTACATCTTGAATTCAATTGTACCCTACTGTCGGAAACTAAATACATGTCGACACAAAAAATCTGGGGAAGCACAGACACAACTTTCGATTACCGAAGGTAAGAGAAAGTTGTGTGTGTGCGTGTCACACCAGATTTTTTCGCGAAAAAGTTTATTTTGGTAAAAAAAAAAAACTTTACCTGAGAAAAAAAAATCTGATTTTGTTTGTTAAATAACAGAACTTTCTAAAATTAAATACATTTCATAATTTTTTTTTTTTTGAAACTCTCGCCAAAAAATATTTCGAGATGCATCCTTGAAACAATGTGCATGTGTTTCCCTATCCAAAAAAAAAAATATTAATATATATATTTAAAACTTTATCCATTATTCTGTAAGTTTCCTGCATATAAATAATTAATTCAAATAAATAGAATTCTAGTTTTCCACAATGAGATTATTATAATCCTGTCAGAGGATGTTAAAATGAAGCGAAAATAATTTCCCCTCGGCTATTTATGGCCTCCAATGTTTCCAATGGGAGGGAGATCCAATTAATATGCCCAGATGCATTTTAAATAATAAGCGAAACAGATTGCTATTGAGATAATGAATTGAAGCAGCATCCCAGAGGGAAACCATTGAGGCTACATCTTCACCCCCATAGAGGAAGGAAGGGATGCGACCTCGCAAGCTCCCTCTATACATGATAATAACACGCTAGTAATTGGCTTAGCCTCGCGCGTCAAGACCATTAGCTATTTGAAATTGTACATATTTATTAAATCACAAAATAAATAAATATATTTCGTTGATATTTGTTCATCTGAGTTTTATGAGAAAATATTGGTGATATTATCAAAGAGAAGAGGATGTTTTATCTCAGTTTGAATGGGCCGATGATTATAATATTAATGTTGGTTGTTACCCCGGCAAATACCTGCTTGGTCCGGAGGCCCTTCTGCCTATTTGATTTGATTGGGGTGCAAAAGGTCCCCCTGTGCGTCTGCTTTGAGAGACCCTGTGGCCCTTTATTTACACAGATGGGCCCCAAGGGCGTGCTGCTGCTCACTTGAAGGTCCCGCCTCAAAAAGCACACAACACACTCACTATGCTATTATTATTTTTCTTATTCTTATTATTAACATCGGCGAGGTTGAGTATGTGTTTCCGGTCAGGCTCAAGTGAGTGCAGAGCAAAACCGCACCAGACAATAGAGTACTAGGATACTAGAAAATGACTTTTCGAGTACCTATCAATGGTAAGATCCAAGAAGATAGGATCGAGATCTTTGGAATATTGGATTCAAAGGGATTCCGATCAAATCCATCTTATGGCAAATTTAACTCTATTTTTTATTATATACAAAAAGAAGTGTGCATTTCTAACCAAAATGATGATGATATGATAGCTTGGTATGATAATTATAGTTAAGAACTAGTACTCTGGACGATTTAATTTAAAAGCTTATTTTCACTTGTCTCAGGCTTGCATTAAATTAAATATCAAATTTCAACCTGAAGCAATTTTCCCTTCTAGCTTTATTTTGATAACACACTCACATATCAGACAGAATATGTTGAATGAGTAACCAACTTTTTCGGATTCCTCACAACGTGTATTTCCATCAAAATCTCAGATCCGAGACAACTTTTGCTCCTGGATAATTCCATAGGCTTCGAAAGTAGGGAAATGGAGGGGGGGTACGAGAGTACATTGTCTATTTACCGACCCCTGGCCTGAGTAAGATTGATAATGAATAAATTAAACTACTCTGGTCGACAAAAATGAATTTTTTTCTTTCACAAGAATAAAGACATGAATTTATAGAAGTATTTTTCATGCTGAATTCAAATATCATTTCAAGTTTTGCCCCATCAGGCACAGTTATAGAGATATAGAGAAAAATAAATTTTAATAGAAAATGTGCTCTGAAACTGTTCTTATTTTGCATTTTCAAGGCGACACCCCTTAAAAATAGTTATAATACATATAAATTTTAAGTTTCAGCCCAATCGGACGTCATTTAGACGTGTCGCAAACCTTTAGAAAAATCGAATTATTCAGATTTTTTTGCTTTGGACACCCCTAATACAACTTTAGGTATCCCTGAATGAAACTTTTACGATATTCTATAGTTCTTTGGCTTTCTAAAAATCATTAATTCGTAAAAATCTGTTAAGTAGTAACGAAATTATGAACAAAATAGTTATCAAAGTCTGGTGGAAAAAACACTCAGGCTGCTATCTTTTAGGCGCTTTGCTCTCTCTCCAAGAGAAGAACTATTTAGATACTTATTCAACTATTTTGTTCATAGTTTCGTTAATATTTAACAAATTTTGAGGAATGAATGATTTTTAAGCCAAGCAACTAAAGAATATCGTAAATATATGTTTTTTCATTCAGGGAAACCTGAAATTGAATTAGGGGTATCCAAAGCAAAAAAAAATCAAACGTCTCTATGACCTCGAATTGGGCTGGAACTCTGAATTTATATGTATTAAAACTATCTGGCATATTTTTAAGGGATGTGGCCTTAAAAAATCTTGAAAATGCAAAATAAGAGCCGTTTTAGAACATATTTTCTATTAAAATTTATTTTTCTCTATATCTCTAAAACTGTGCCTGACGGAAAAATTCTAACTACATATCTGAATTCAGTATAAAAAAATCTACTAGATGTACTTGAGTCGAAAAGCGATAGTGTAGGCTATATCTCTAAAAACTTATGATAATCAAAAAATCTGGTGTGACTGGCGCACAGCACACAACTTTCTCTTACCTTCGGTAATCGAAAGTTGTGTACTGTGCTTGTCACACCAGATTTTTTGTGTCGACATGTATTTAGTTCCCGGCAGTAGGGAATATTTGAATTCAGATGCAAAATTTATAAGTATGGGAAAATATTTATATTTTGTTACCATGGCAACCATTTCTCCTATCTTTCCTATGAAGCACAAGAGTAAAGTGTGCTTCAAACAATTTTGAGGTCAAAACGAGAATATACATTTGAAAGAGCATCTAAAAAATAATTGATTTTTGAATTTTAATCAAAATCGTTAGAGCGAATTTTGAGAAAATCGAAAAAAACTGAAAAAGTACATCAGTAAAGTACTAGTACTCTTTGGCCGATTTTGATTAAAAGCTTATTTTTCCGGTCCCGGGGGTGTTTAACTTAAATATAAAATTTCAGCCTCATAGCTCAATTCCTTCATGCTTAAAATTGAACACACACACACAGACACACAGACACACACACAGACAGACAGACCATGTCGCGAAAACCACTTTTTTGGACTCAGGGGACCTCAAAACGTGAAGATCCATCAAAATCTCGACATCGAATTTTTGACATGAACCAATACTTTCTCTCTATATATATATTACATATACATAGGTAAGAGAAAGAAAAACAATGTTTATAAAATGCTTCAATCAAGACTGGTTTTGGTTGATTTTTCCGACCTTCTTCAAGACAATTTGTATGATAGTCGCGAGTTTAGCCACGACTGAGACCACAAATGGATTCAGGGGGGATTTGGTGAGACTGGTCACACAGAACACAACTTTCTTTTACTTTCGATAATGTAAAGTACTTATTTATCAGATTTTTTGAGACGAAATAAATTTGAACACACAGGCCAATTTGCGGGACACACTTTTTTGAAATCAGGGACCCTCAAAACGAGTATTTCCATCAATATCCTCGACATTGGATTTTTGACGCAATCGCATTATTGCATATAAAGGCAAGAGAAAGTAAATATATAATTAAGAAAATTCTAACTAGTAGTTTATTTCTTGGACAGGTTTAACGGATGGTATGTATATATAATCAAAAAATTATTAAAATTTTAATAATTTATTAGTTCTTGACAGATGCATAACTGTTTCGGCACAACTCAACAGCCATCTTCAGAACTGGAAAAAAAAGTACATAATATTAAACACGTAATCAAAATATGATTCTACAAAATTGTGTTATAATTAAGTTAAATAATGAATAATGAAGATGGCTGTTGAGTTGTGCCGAAACAGTTATGCATCTGTCAAGAACTAATAAATTATTAAAATTTTAATAATTTTTTGATTATATATACATACCATCCGTTAAACCTGTCCAAGAAATAAACTACTAGTTAGAATTTTCTTAATATAATTATTGGACTGCATCCACACTCTTTCATTTTAAAATATATAATTATATATACAAATTAGATTTCTAAGTATTCATTTTCAAAATTTTATATTAAAAAAATAAAATTTAATTTCCAAAAAAAAAATATTTTTATCACATCTCGAGGGGAAGGAGAGTAATTACCCCTTTACCTCCCCTATGTATCCGCCCTTGACTCAGATATAAGAGGATATTGGTAAGGGAAGTGTCTTGTGTTGAGGCTAACCTCGAAGCGATCACAACTTAAATTTAGGAGAGTTTTTATTTTTTTTTTTTTTTTTTTTATTTTTTTTTTATATTTTTAAAAAAATTAAAAAATAAATTTAAACCTATTTAAATGATTTTTAATTAAATTAAAATTTAAAATTTCTAAATTAATAAAATTTTTAAAAAATTTTTAAATAAATTAAAAATTTTTTATTTTTGGTATTAAATAATGAAAAAGAAAGAAAGAGGAAAATTAAAAATAGTATAAAAAAAAAAGGGGCCCAATGGGGGGGGGGGGGGGGGAAAAAAAGGAAGGGGGGGGGGGGTGTTCCACAGAAAAACCACATTTCGTTCCTTTGGGAGCTCGGGACCCCCCCCCCCCCCACCCCCCCCCCAAAGAAGAAGAGGGGGGGGGGGGTCCCCCCGAGATAGAACACACAGATTAGACCTATTATTGAATATAACGATAGAAATCACTAATAAAAATAAATTAACGAGCATTCGGAAAGATAAAAACACAAACAAGTAGTGTAAGTAGTGCAGACGCCTTACAACCAGGGGCGTATATAGAAATTTTCGGGGGGAGGGGGGGCCTGAACTCAAAAGATTTTTCTGCGGAAAACGCCAAAATCCTAGAGCCGGCCCTGATTCTTATACTTAAGAGAAAATAAAAATTGTATAAATGTTATTTCTATGCTTGTGTTTTTTACTTTCTTTTACTTCTATATATATAGAGAGAGAAAGTATTGGATTCATGTCAAAAATTCGATGTCGAGATTTTGATGGATATACACGTTTTGACGTCCCCTGAATCCAAAGGGGCTCGCTGGTGTAGTGAGCTAGGGTGTCAGCTTCTGCAAGAAGATCCCTTTCATCCTTGGCATGCAGGATTTTTCATTAAATAAAAATATTTATTTAATGTAAACAAATCCTCAAGCAAGCCCTGGATTGGAATATAGGATCTTTCCACAATAGCCCTCCAGGCAACTCCTACGAGGAGAGGGGTTGCTGTGACATCCCGTCCTGTGGAAGGGACGTGAAGGTTCCCTCTCAGTGATGCATTCTTCGAAAGGAGTAGGCTACACGCCGGTGCTGAGGGAGTCCCTCCTCAACTAGGACATCCTCCAGAGCATAGAAGAGGTTGGATATAAGGAGCCGGTTGGAACCAGAAATAAGGATTAGTTCACTAGCTAGAGACGAGAGCAGGAGGAGGAGCTAGAGATAGGAAATGATGTAACTTCACGGGGTGCCGGTAGATGGCTACGGCCAGAGGCCGGTTGGGTTTGAGGTGTGTGTCTCCGTACACGTAAGCACCTCGGGTAAATAAACTGGGATCCCGATAGGAATTTCAAAAATAAATACCCCTGAATCCAAAAAAGTGGTTTTCGCGACATGGTCTGTCTGTGTGTCTGTCTGTCTGTCTGTGAACAAAATATCTCAAGAACGAAAAGAGCTATGAGGTTGAAAATTTATATTTAAGTTAGGTACCCCCATGGGACCTGACACCAAGCTTTTGAACAAAATCGGCCAAAGAGTACTAGTACTTTACTGATGTACTTTTTCAGTTTTTTTCGATTTTCTCAAAATTCGCTCCAACGATTTTTTTTTTTTTTTTTTTTAATTGAAAAATCACTTATTTTTTAGATTCTCTTTAAAATGTGGAGTGCCCTCCGCTTTTGTATATTTTTATTTTGCCATTGAAATCTTCTGAAGACCACTTATACTCTTGTTCTCCATAGAAAAGATAGGAGAAATGGTTGCCATGGTAACAAAATATAAATATTTTCACATATAAATTTTACATCTTGAAAATCGAATGTAACGTACTGTCGGAAACTAAATACATGTAGACACGAAAAAATCTGGTGTGACAAGCACAGAACACAACTTTCGATTACCGAAGGTAAGAGAGTTGTGTGCTGTGCGCCAGTCACACCAGATTTTTTTTTGTTCTAATGTACTATTAGAAATTAAATATATGATGACACAAAAAATTTGGTGACAGCACTACCACAACTTTCGATTAGGGTAAGAGAAAGTTGTGTGATGTGTAGTCAGTTATACCAAATTTTTGTTTTTTTGATTCACTGTTCTAATTAAGTTTTATTTTAGATGATTTTAATTAAATTATTTCAAAAATTGGTCCGTTCTAAAGCAACTAATCAAAAACATGTGTGAAATACCCCAAATTAACAAACGCAGGCCTCGAATTCCATCTCTAATTAATAATTATAAAGATCGCTATAAAAATAAAAGCGAATCTCGGTGGCTTTTTGAATAGATATCAAACTCTTCATCAGAATAAAAAAAATAATGATAAAATTCCAGGTTGACTTTAAATTTTCACTCTTCTTTATTACAAAATAGAAGACCTATATTTATTTCCCTAGAGCCACTAGTTGATTTTGACAGGCTGTTCTCGTTCCTTATATAGATAATAAAAAATAAACAACATTTAATGTTGATAAAAATTTATAAAATAACATATTCAGTCCAATCTCATTTAAATAAAAAAAAATATCTCGATATTTATGAAACTTGATTAATATCAAAGGGAAATATTATTTTCTATAAATTAAGAAAAAATCTTTTTTTTTTGAGATCCATCATAAATCTGACCCACATAAATTCTAATGAGGTAAATTAATACATGTTATTTTCCAATGACAACTTGTGGACAGCCATATAAGTATTTAATTACATTCACTGATTAAAATATTGCTTGACGTTATTTTTTTTTTTTATTTTGTATAAATAATAAGACTGGAGGGGAAAAAAAATATAGGAAGCTGTAGAGAATAATCTATTTATAGGGTTTTAGAGCTCAGCATTTTAGAATTATGAAAATATTGTAAATCAAAAAAATATATTACCATAAAATATCAATTATAATATGGTCTACACGGATGATTTAGTGTGAAATTTTCAGAAAAATTTAAAAAAAAATCGTCCGACTGATCATAGTGTAAAAACTTTCTCTTATGTAGAAAGTTGTGTGATTAATTATTCGATATTTCAAAACCCTACAAATCAAATTTTTAAATATTTTTATTTATTTTTTTTTTTGCCCTTTCGGCTCCTAAGGCCATTAGTATTAATAGGTTTTTTTGGTATTTATTTTTTAGCAGACGGTCCTTATAATTAAATTGATCATCCATACGGCCATCTACAAACAATATTTATATTTTGTCACTATGGCAATTATTTCTTCTGATCTTAACTATGAAATTTTTTTTTTTTTTTTTCCATTACTAAAGGGGAGGCCTGAGGGCGAGGAAAAAAAAAAAAAAAAAAATTAGTACTACCACCCCCCTTCATGTCAATATTAAGAATTTTAAAGCCAAGGGGTTCTCATAATTAAGAAAAGGCGAGGGTGAATTTTTGTCGCGGATGCGAACCCGCGACCTTTGGTAAATGTGACAACCATCAGAGTGGAGTATACAGTAGCCTATATAAATACCTGTATTTTTTGAGAGGGGGGGGGGGCAGAACTCATTTTTGAAGATTTACTCCCCCACCCGCTTTATAAACATATTTTAAAATTATATAACAGTTTTATTCAATGTGAAATGCTTTATGAACATTTTTAAAATGTAGGCCTATATAAATTTTGATTTTTCTACGAGTCCTGTGGGGTGGCTACATTTTGAACAATTCGGGGGGGGGGGCTCTAAAACTATTGTGTAATAAAATCATATTGGTAAAATTATTAGCTGGCAGGGCCCCGAGATGACTGCCTAAGGGCCTCCATCTTGCTTAATCCGGCACTGAGCTTGACGACATTAAGGTTAAATAATATTCAAAAAATTTATATTGCGGGGATCTTAAATTTATAGTTAATGGCAATTTTGTCTGGAATGTCTCGGATTCTTGGTCAATAGAATCGAATATCATTTGTTGGCTGTCTTCGCCCAATTTCATCATCAAATTTTTATATCGTATTTTATTACACCAATTTGTAAGAATTTTGTCAAGTGGACGTGTTTCGAAGTTAAAAATTAATTAAATATTTAGTTTGTAAAAATGAAATCCCTTAGTAGTTAATAGTTCCTTTAAGGATTAAAAAGCCTAGTGTCAAAACGAAGAGTTGGAAGGAATAACAATAGCATAATAAGAATAACAAAAGAAGGGCAGAAATGTAAATTCGTATTGTAAGCAGGAGCAAAAGGGCACGAGGGTCCATCATCGTCTCTTATAATAGGATTAAGATTATTTATTTATACCCCAGGCGGTGTCTTCAAGGTGTTCATCGACTTGGCAGTAATTTGTTGTGATTTTGTAACAACCCAAGTTAAGATAACAGAATCCTGTCAGTTCGACAGCCTGTCGTTCATCGGGTCGTCGCCAATTAATGAACCGTGAAAACAAAAAAAAATTTGTTGTTCTCTCATCTCTGTTTGTATGAGAATTTTAAAACAGGTTTTGTTCGCCCTTTTATAAGAGCAATAAGGATACCATCTCGAGTTATCTTAATAGGCTAATCTAAAGAAAAAAATCTGGTGTGACTGGCGCACAGCACACAACTTTCTCTTACCTTCGGTAATCGATTGTTGTGTACTGTGCTTGTCACACCAGATTTTTCGTGTCGAAATATATTTAGTTCCCGATAGTACGGTCCATTTGAATTCAGATAAAAATTTATAAGTATGGGAAAATATTTATATTTTGTTATCATGGCAACCATTTCTCCTATCTTTCCTATGAAACACAAGAGTAAAGTGGTGTTCAGAAGATTTCAATCGCAAAATGAGAATATACATTTGAAAGAGCATCTAAAAAATAATTGATTTTTGAATTTTAAAAAAAATCGTTGGAGCAAATTTTGAGAAAATCGAAAAAAACTGAAAAAGTACATCAGTAAAGTACTAGTACTCTTTGGCCGATTTTGATTAAAAGCTTATTTTTCCGGTCCCGGGGGGTGTTTTACTTAAATATAAAATTTCAACCTCATAGCTCAATTCCTTCATGCTTTAAATTGAACACACACCCACACACACACCCACCCACCCACCCACCCACAGACAGACCATGTCGCGAAAACCACTTTTTTGGATTCAGGGGACCTCAAAACGTGAAGATCCATCAAAATCTCGACATCGAATTTTTGACATGAATCCAATACTTTCTCTCTATATATATATTACATATATACATAGGTAAGAGAAAGTAAAAAATAAGTTGAAATATTTATTGGATCGATATCTTCGTGTTAGAAAATTTTTTAAAGAAATCTATTAAATATTTATTTAAAAAAATATTGTTTAAATATTCTCTGAACTCTTTTTACTTTCTCTTAGCCTATATATGAAATATATAGGAGAGAAAGTATTGCGATCATGTCAAAAATTCGATGTCGAGATTTTGATGGATCTTCACGTTTTGAGGTCCCCTGAGTCCAAAAAAGTGGGTCCCGCAAATTGGTCTGTGTGTGTGTGTGTGTGTATGTGTGTGTGTGTGTGTGTCTGTATGTGTGGACAGATTTTTAGCATGAAGGAATTGAGCTACCGGATTGAAATTTTATATTTAACTTAGGTACCTTCCCACACGCTCAAAATAAGCTTTTGAACAAAATCGGCCAAAAAGTACTAGTACTTTACTGATGTACTTTTTCAGTTTTTTTCGATTTTCTCAAAATTCCCTCCAAGGATTTTTTTTAAAATTCAAAAATCAATTATTTTTTAGATGCTCTTTAAAATGCATATTCTCATTTTGCCGTTGAAATCTTCTGAAGACCACTTTACTCTTGTTCTTCATAGGAAAGATAGAAATGGTTGCCATGGTAACGGAATTTAAATCTTTTTTCTTTTTATTAGATTAAAAATCAATTATTATTTAAATTCCCATTTATTTTTTATTTTTATTTCTGTTTTAATTGTTTCAAAGAAAACATATATAATATGTCTCTCTCTCACTTGCAAACATTATCGCCTGTCTCTCTACTCTTTTTAAATTCCCTTTCCACCTTATCTTCGCATAGAAACAATGTTAATTTCCTATAGGGATTTGTATGTTAATTTCGATTCAAAAGGGGGTCCCCTTTAGTATTTGAGAATTTTAAAACAGGTTTTGTTCGCCCTTCTTATAAGAGCAATAAGGATACCATCTCGAGTTATCTTAATAGGCCTAATCTAAAGAAAAAAAAATTAAGATGAACATATTTATTGGATGGATATCTTCGTGTTAGAAAATTTTTTAAAGAAAGTCTATTAAATATTTATTTAAAAAAATATTGTTTAAATATTCTCTGAACTCTTTTTTAGTATCTGAACTCATTTAGACTCAGGCAATATTTATTTAATTAGTCGATAAAATTTAAATAATTAATTGTTGGTTGAAGTTTTATAAACTTGGAGTACCACTCCCCCCTGTGGACGAGGTTAGAGATGATGACAAATGTCAATATAGATAATCTAAAAACCAAAGGGTGTGGGTTCAATGAATTTAAATGGATACCAAATGTTGAATGGTTGAATGGCTTAAGAAACCGAAAAAACTTAAAAAAAAAAGCTTGGAGTCGGTTGGTTTCATTCCTCCTGGCTCCAAAATTTAGATAGATTTTACCGCGCAGGATGGAAAGCGAAATACCTATTATAAAGACCAAATATGAATTCCTATATAAATGGTTCAAGAAAAGAAAATTGTAAAAAAATTAATTAATGGTTTGGGGGTTAGCTATTTTATACAGAAGAATTTAATTCTAATCAAGAACCACTTATGTATTACCCGCCGTAGGCGGGCAAGTTTTTTGCCGATTTGCAAGTGTTAAAATATTGAGGAAGGACCTTGAGTTCAAGAAGAGTAGTGGAAGCAAGGTCTCTATTTATGACTGCCCAAAATTTCTGCCTGGAGGTGGCCATAAATCAAAAAGCAATATAATAGAATTGTGTTCAAATATTGAAGAAACTTGATTAGAATTAATTTTCCAAAACATTTAAGGGCTGGTAGTTTCATCTATGGATAGTTAGTGGAGTCTCTGTTAAGTGGCTTTTTTTGTGCAAAAGCCCTCTTCAGTTTTATTCTTATAGTAAAATATAAGACATCTCATCATTTGATTGATAAAAGATAAATTGGTTTTTATTTTGATTAAACATCATTTAACAATAAAAAGATGAGACGTTATATATTTTACAATATGTTAAAGGTTAGGGCCGCTTGCATCAGAGGTAGCCATTTTGCTTTCAATGGGATAACCCAGCTTTCGAGTATATGTATTGATATAAGGATATATGTTGAATTTTTAGCCCAGGATTCGGTTATGTTAGCTGTAAGGAAATGTTGAGTTTGTTGTTATAACAAACGGGTGATATTAGAACACAAGCCTGGCACCAGCATCCTAACTTCACGAATATAAATGTCAGATGAAATCTGCATTCTATCGCTTTTTTGTTATTATTCATTTTATGTCAATCAGGATTATATTTCTAGGATATATGGCAAGGTGTTGAAGTTGACAGTTTGAATATTTTCTAATATCCAAGTTGGATCATGTTCGAGGATTAGGTCGAGTCGAATATTCTCTTAACTTGAGCTAATGCATTGCAATTTTTAAATTTTTTTTTTTTAATAATTTTTTTTTTAATTAATTATTTTAATTTACAATATTTATTTAAATAAATTTCAATTTTTATTTTTAGTAATTTTTAGATGGGTCATTATTAAATTGATAGATTCACAAAACCTTTAATACTGAAGAGGGTTTGTTCCCTGAAAGAGGGTTTCTTCATTACAAATAAACTATAGGTCAACTAACTATCCATAGATGAAGCTACAGGTCCTAAGAGATTCAAATTATTACTACATTTCTCCCCGTTTGGTATATAGATATTAATATATATTTTAATATACAGTATATTCGATTGTGTGCTAATTATTTACCGGCTCAACCATTATCCCAGAAGGGGTTTAGCAATTGAGGTTTATTTCAATTGGTGTTGAAAACGATGATAAAATAAAGCGAAAAATTTATTATTTATGAATGTAAATTCCTAATAGGGAGAAAGAGGAAACTGATTCGATGGGGATGGTGTTATGAAAATTTTAAGAGCCTTCGGATGGGGGAAGCTGAGTGCGGTTGCCAAGGTGTGTTTGCGAAAGCCGCCCACCCCCGGCCTCCCATTAGGCTTGCAAACAAGCCCCCCCCCCCCCTCGACTCTAAAATAAGGATTTAGAGGGGTGGGCTGATGCTTAGACCAAGCGTGAACCTAACAAAACATGCCAAATAATTTTAAGAAAACCCAACAGAAGAAGAAAGGACCAAAGAGAGGAAGAAAAACATTTCCATTCTAAAGGGAAACATTAACGAAATTGGATTGTTCCAAAAGAAAAATAAACAATTTTCTTAAAAAAAAAGATGTTTGCGCAATCATGCCACTTAAATTTGGGAAGGGAAGTTCCAAATAAGAATGGACCATTATCTAAATTTACCTGACTTTGCTTTTAAAAACATTGAAATCCTTATAATAATATTTTGTTAGTTGAGGATTTATTTTTTCGAATTTCACTTGACTTTTAAATCCGTTTTTGAGGTATATTTCCACGATCTTTATGAAGGAAGGTCAAGTATCCTCTTTAGATCAATTGCCTAGGCCTACTTGAAAACTTGTGACGAGGGGCGATTTTATCGACAACATTAACTACTAAAATTTTCAATGGGAAGAAGATATCCACTAAGTTATCATTCGATTGTAATATAAATTATACACAAGGTTATTTGTTTCAATTCATTTTATTGACTTAATACGCATTTCGACATGTGTGCCATCTTCAGAAGTTTACAAATGATTGAGTCATTTGTAAACTTCTGAAGATGGCACACATGTCGAAATGCGTATTAAGTCAATAAAATGAATTGAAACAAATAACCTTGTGTATAATTTATATTACCTATTTAAATATGTTTCAACTAGTGCCAACGGTCGCCAGTATCAATTTAATTTATCATTCGCTATTATTATTATTAATCAAACGAAAATGCTAAGTATCTTTATTCATGATCGACGAAACGCGCCTAATCGCTCCACTTCAATAAATGTCAAATATTATGAACAGGGCCGGATCTAGAGGGGGCAGTGGGTGCATTGCCCCGGGCGGCGATTTCAGGGGGCGGCAATTAAAGAAAGATTTACTAAAAAAAGGTAAAATAATATGAATTTTGTATAGAAAATTTTAAGGAGGGGGCGGCAAATTAAATTTTCCCCCTAAAAATCTCGTAGTTCCGGCCCTGATTATGAATGTATATAAAAGAAAACGGAAGCTTTCTCTAAATTATATTGGCTATTAATTATTTTTCAAGGAGTTATTTAGCTGAAAAATTTGTTTAAAGCCTTTTTTGGAATTTGAGGCACCGTCTCTATTAATTTCAATTGATTGGTATCCAATTAATTTGAAATAAATTTTTTCGTCTGGGGTGGAATGGGCGAACCTTCGATCTTAAGTGGCGCCAATGCTCTACCTCTTGATTAATTTTAATTAACATAATCTATGGGTATCGTTTAAAAGTGATAAATTTGTTCGAGTGCATTATACCTAATCAAACACAACTCATCTCTTAAATTATCTTATCATGAATAGAAATCAATTTTGAAATCAAAATTTTCTTATTGTATCCTGTTTTCTTGAATATTTTAATATCCAATCTAATAATAAATTTTATCTTTATGGCTTCGAGATCATGCGATAAATTATATACTTTATATAAATTTTATGATAAAGAGTATTTCAATTATTCTAAATCAAGGCTTCTTAACTTCCCAACCACAATGGGGGTCGCTTAGCGAAATCTTGGGATCGCGAGATTTTAATGTAAAATATTTAAAAGATGAATTTATAAAATCTATTGAATAACGGGGCTGTAGCTGATATGTATAATAGGAAAGAGGATGTAGTCAAATAATTTGGCTGATCTAGATGTGTATTTGTGACAGAATCACAATCACACTCACCCCCCCCCCCCCCCACCCAGCTCTCTCTCGATAACGTCCTATATAAGGAAATTCCAACGGCAAATTGGTCTCCTCCTAGCTCAATTCCTTCACGCTTAAAATTGGATACACGCACAGACACACACACAGACAGACCATGTCACGAAAACCACTTTTTTGGATTCAGGGGACCTCAAAACCTGTATATCCATCAAAATATCGACTACGAATTTTTGACATGAATCCAATACTTTCTCTTTATATATATTAAATATATACATAAACTTAGGTAAGAGAAATAAAAATTATCATTTCATTACAACTAACTTTTTGTTGCAAACTTATTTTTATTTTTTTAAAATATTCGGCATTTGAGGCTTTTAATTACGATACAAATTAACGAGGCCCAAAATTAATTGGTATGCAACGTTCCAAACTTGCCTTGTTGACTTCTGAATTTGTGTTAATATTAAAAATTGTGTGAAGTAAAGATCCCTCAAGTTTCACCTCCCTTTAAAGAGCTCTACCCTCCACCTCCAGGAGACCTTGATAAATACTGCCTTAAGGCCTTCTGGGTGACGAGTCCTTTGATTTCCGATAAAATTAATCTGCGAACGATGAAGATAGTAGAGTGCAAACATTGAGCAAAAAAGAGGGGGTTGTCGGCCATGTTGGGGCTGGGGGGCGGGTCTGGGGGCGGCTCCACCCCCCGCACTAGAGTAAAGGAGTTTGCGCAATGGGCCCCCTACCGAGGGGGGCAGACACCCGACAGACATGGAACAGAAGGCATACGGGACTTCAAAAAAGCTCACCGCTAATTAGAACCAAAATCGACCGCGAAGAAGAATGAATGCTTCTATTCATTTGCCTGGATTGTTTTCCATTTGGTAAGAAAAGATTTGAATGAAATGAAAATGTATCCAATTAAAAACATTATGATTCACATATTTGTATACACGTTTTCTGATTATTTCATTGTTTTTTAATTTTGAAAAATTTTTTTGGTATAGGCCTATATCTAATTATTTTTCTCGGTTTATAAATTTTACAACTTGAATCTAATCTACTGCCGGAAACTAAATACATCTCGGCACAAAAAACCTGGTGTGTTAAAGCAAAACAATTACCGAAGGGAGGACTTTCTATAAATACTAAAAAAAAGTCTAAATTAAAAATTACCGCAACTTGGTGATTCTAATAATTGATTCTAGTAATAAATTATTTAATTTGCCTTATAAAGGTTTTTCTGGTTTTCAGGGTCGGGTATTTGAACTTTTTTTCTAAAGATTTGTCATTCCCGTGTGTGTATGTGTGTGTGTGTGTCTTATTTAAAATTAAATTTAATATGAAACCCAAAAATACTTTGGTAGCTATAGGCAGGTTTATTATAACAAAATATCATGTCAACGAAATTAAAGTGATATTGTAATTAGAGATTACTATAATATTTAATCTAAAATTTGATTATATCGATTAAAACAAAATATATTAAATTTCAAACTGAAATTATTTTCTTGAAAGGGTTATAGAATTACCTAAAATAGTTTTTTTTTAGTAATTTGAATAATATACAATTGATAGTGGAGCGAAATTTTGTGAATCTCTGAAAAAGATGGAAATATACTGCTAAATAGAATTTTCGAGTATGTATTGTAATACATATGAGTAAATTTTATTCATGTTATATTATCTAGTTTCTAAATAAGCAAATTTTGAACTATCAAAAAAAATGTATAGATTTTCCAGTATAATTAAATTTATTGCCCATGTGCAACAGTACACCTACTAGGGATTAAAATTTGATTTAAAAAAATCACAGATCTAGAATCTGTATATCACTTGGTACGGTCGGCTTCATTAGGTGCCTGAAGTGCTCGAGTGTCCCCTTGAGCTTAGGCAACTAAAAAATGCGAAGTGTTGTCTTAAAAGTATGTATGTAATGTTCTTCCCCCTTTCAGTTGCATTAAAAAAAAGTTGATTTATTTATTTTAAAAATATTGGTTTGGTTTGCCTAAGCTCAAGGCTCCACTCTCGAACACATCAGGTACTTGTGGCATTGACTGTTCAAGAAATCCAACATATTATGAAAATTTTTAATAGGCAGGGAAGTTGAACTTTGTTAAATATCGTCGTCTTACTACTAAAACCTCGTATGTCAAAAAAAATTGAATTTTCCAGGAGACCAAATAAACATTATAAAATAGTAGCAAAATGAGAAAAAAATCAGACATGCAAGGTTTTACTAGTAAGGCGACAATATATTATATTTAAATAGATTTGTATTATATGAAATCAAAATCATTCACTAGAGAAATGAATCTAATTAAATTGATAATCAAATATCAATCTGAAATTAATATTAATTGAATAATTATATTTAATTTCATATTAATTTTGTTTAATGATACTGTATATTTAACATAATTAATAATTATTGCATGAGCTTAGCATAGAGGTAGAAGTCTGGATACCAAATGGCTTAAATAAGAATGCCTGGACCCCAATAAATATATATTCATAATAACGGTTTTCGCATAAAGTCTTAAATGGCCTAAGTTGCCGAAAAGACTGTGTAGTAAGTGTGGGAGTGTGAATGGTAAAAAAGTGTGTTAAAAAAAAATCTTGAATTTTAATATATCGGCGGAAACTAAATATATCTCGACACAAAAAAATCTAGTGTGACAAGCACAGAACGCAACTTTCGATAATCGAAGGTAAGAGAAAGTTGTGTGCTGTGCGACCAGTCACACCAGATTTTTTCTAATCCACACAACTCATAAAACCTGAAGTGAAATGATCTCCTTTAAGAGACTATTTGAAATATTAATTGATTTTTCATTTTTTATTAAAGTCAATCCTGTCTACGTTTCCCTGTCCTATTCCAATGACTGTAAACCAAAATTTGAAAATTTCACTGAACAAAAAATATTGTCAAGTTTTGAAAATACTATAAACTTTTGAGTATATCTATCTCTATATAGTGACTTTTCACCGTTGCTCAGCATTCCAATTCACTTCATTTTTGAATTTTTTTTCAAAATTATTTCTTCGAATTTTTTATTTTTTATTTTTTATGTCATTTCACTGGTCATTTCCATTATCCAGTCATATGAAGTCAAATTCATTAAACTTATTATTTCAATAAAAAAAAAGTCCAGTCTGATTTTTCCCACGAGACATTTGATTTTTCCTACCCCAAACCATCCAATAATAGACGGCTTATTGAAAGGAGGTTGTTTTTTTTATCAATGTCCGGCATAGGGCCTTCTCTTTGCGCCCTCGGGTTGCCCTGTCCTTCAAGTGCCAATCATCCACAAAGGAGCCTCTGTTCCTTACATGCTTTCGGCAAATGAAATGAACAGAAAATGCATTTTGATTGACCTAAGCTTCTTTAAATAAATAAAAAAAATATTACAATAGTGAAATAGTGGAAGTTAAAAAATTAGCCCTTGATAGAGAATTTTAGGATTTTTTATAGCAATTTTAGTAAGCTTATGATTTGAAATATTGCTCTCTTCGATATTATTGGAGCTAACCGATAGTCAACGGAGATACAAGAAGAAAGAAGAGGTCAACAAGCAATGCCAAGAGGCGCTCAACATCTGGATTGGTAGTCCAGATGAAGAAGGCTGTTGAACGCATGCAGGAAGCCATCGATAAATGAATTTTTCTCAACTACTTCTATTACTACTCTACTATACAGTAGAGTATATTCTAATGAATTTGTAAAAAGACAAATGGCAGCAGCAACCGAAACGACTTATTTAATGAGAATGCTTGTTTCATGGCAATGAGAAAATAACTTTTTAGAATGTTTTTACTGAATATTTCGAAGGGATTTTGTCAGCGGTTTCTGTTACGGTTTCGGCCAAAATTTAGCCGAAACCTGAGTTTGAAAAGATGAGATAAAAAACAAAAGGTCAAATAATTTTCATGATGAGAGAAAAAAATTTTCTGCAAGATAGAAAAGGGGCCTAAAAAAATAGCCTACCTAAAAAAAAGGTAAAATGATTTCCACAGTAGGGAAAAAAAAGTTTTCCGCTCAGTGGGAAAGAGGCGGAAAAATTTCCTCTTTGACGAGAGGGGAAAAAATTACGTTTTACTAGGGAAAAGTAAAAGTAAAAAAAAAAAAAGGTAAAAAGAATTTTGTAAAGGAAATAACAAGTTTCGGTTTCGGCCGAAACTAAGATTGAGGCCGAAATTCGGTTTCGGTTACGGTTTCGGCTGAAAATCTTCGGACCCTAGTTATTTTCTCATTGCCAAGAAACTAGCCTACACCTATCCACATTTATACTACTTGTAGGGCTGGATTTAAGAGAATGCCGCTCCCCCCTCTATAGTTCATATTTCCTTAACATTTCGTTTATACAATGTTTTATAAGATAATGTATACTAAAATTCGTAAGAAAAATATCAACATCTGAAATACTCCATTTTAACTTAACTTCTAGGCTGCAGCCTTCTTAGCCTATTTAGAAATATGGCCCTGACTACTTGGCAAACCACATCCTTTCTTTCGTATGACTTATTTAAAATTAAAATACACTGATAGTGCATAAAAATCTTTTCAAATTCATTTGCGACTGAGCTGAGGAGAATTATATAAAGGTTTTCAATGAAAAAGTGCATTTAAATTCAATTGTATTTCCATAGTATGCTAATTTGAT
The DNA here is from genome assembly GCA_023213315.1 of Euborellia annulipes. Taxonomy (NCBI): domain Eukaryota; kingdom Metazoa; phylum Arthropoda; class Insecta; order Dermaptera; family Anisolabididae; genus Euborellia; species Euborellia annulipes. Next base: position 51,868 of record JAKCPI010013212.1, on the reverse strand, counting down.
CAACCTCTTTTTAATAACGAAGTTAGCAATAATGCAGACTGTATATTAATTGAAAGAATTATTATTATATCATTTGAATGGCCTTCGGCGTGTGGCCAGCAACAAAGTAGAGTATGTGATAATATGCCGAAAACACAACCCATTAGGGGGAGGGGGAGCGGATTTCGGACATTATTATTAAGTAATGGAGGCCCTCAATAATAATGCCCGGAATCTCCCACTGATCTCATCTATAATATTTATAGATGTTAATAATAATTAAGCCTATAAAATAATAAAGTTAACAGGTGCAGTCGCCAAGGATCAAATGAATAAAATCACACACAGAGGCGATCGATTTCAGTTTATTATAAAAATCATCTGCAGGTTGGAAGTGAAATCGATCGCCTTGAAGTGTAATTTTATTTATTTGTTAACTGGCATCTGCCACTGTTCAACTTTATTAAGATTCTCTAAACATGTTATATTGTCTTCCAGATATTTGAGGGAATGTTTTTACAACTTTAAAAAAAGAATGGTTTTATTCAAAATTAATTAATTTTTTTTTACTCTTGATTATTATTCATCGAGAATTGTGATTATAAAAAATTGTTTCCTTTCCAAGTTTTGGTAATCTGACCCAAGAATTATTTAATTAATGACTCAACGAATGGTCTGCAAAAATAATCACATCTAATTAACAACATAATTTATATCTATTTAGCAAGTGTCAGTCAAAAAGATCTCTTCGATACGCTCAACAATTAAAACTGGGGAAAAAAGTTATGGCAAGTAAAAATTATTTCGCAAATCGCTATAATTTTATTCCAATATTTCGATGTCATAAATGAAAAGTGTATAAATATTTTTTAACCTTTTAAAAAATAACGATTGTCTAAATTTTATCTCAATCATTTAAATTATTCAAACAAAAAAACATCAATATTAAACTCAGGTTTCGGCTGGTTTTTGGCCGAAACCAAAACCACGGCTGAAACAAGGATTTTTGGCCGAAACTGGCCGAAACCGTAACCGAAACCAAAACTTCGGTCAGTTCCTAATAAACTGAAACCTAGGTCAGTTCCTAATAACTATATATTCATAAATTGAGATAAACAAATGTGGATTTTATAGCTGGATAATCGTTAATAGTTAAATAAAAGAATAGCAGCTAAAATTATTTCATTTATTAACCCACTAGGCTGACGTTTCGGTCTTGGTCAAGACCATCCTCAGAGCTTGCGGGTTGTTAATATAGGCATACAAACAATAACTTGATCATATATTCCATGAACATTCGGTTACAGATATTTAAAAATTTGTGCCTGCTCTGAGGATGGTCTTGACCAAGACCGAAACGTCAGCCTAGTGGGTTAATAAATGAAATAATTTTAGCTGCTATTCTTTCATTTACCTATTAATTGAGATAAACAAATATAATTTAACATTTAATTTTTCTAAATGTTAAATTATATTTGTTTATCTCAATTTATGAATATATAATTATACTTTGGGAATTTATTTTAATACTAAAAAATCTATTAATATGTTACTTAAATAGAATTAGCAAAGGTATATAAGATGTATATAATCAAAATAAAATTTATTTACTTTGGCGCTGAATGAATTATATCTGATAGATTGTAATGAATTTTATGAAATGCCTGTCAAAGATCGTAAGAGGTTTTTCTATTGACTGAACATTAGGAAACGATATTTTATTTTTATGTCTTGAAATTTTATTGAACCAACCTCTTGATGTTATGCCTTTTATAAACTCCATTATAGCCATGAAGATGGTTGCATAGTCGACCGAAACGTCGCTGTGAGTTCTTTAATAAAGAAATAAACATAGCTGCTTGGCCTTTTATTTTTTCTACTACATATTGATTCAGCTATTCCCCTCGCTAACAATTATTTTTTAGATGCTCTTTAAAATGTTTGAAATGAAATCATGTTGTTGTAATAAAAATTTTTTCCTTTCAATGCTTCTGGTATATTGTGTTGAGGATTAAGAAGTAAGGGGGTGTTCCAAAGTTTGACCATTTGACAGTAATAATAATGTTGGTTCAGATCGATGGGGTGGGATAAGTTTCAATAAAGAGGGTGGAGATGGGGCGAATGAGTGGGAACGACCCTTTTGTGTCACGGAGACAAAGGGGGAGGGGGAGGAGGTCACCTGAGATGCTGACTGATGATGTCATTCACCCTTCACACTGTCAATTCATTGACTCAGCTTTAACTCTCCAAAATTATAAATAGATAGATCAACTAATAAAATAATTGGATTTAATTAAAATACGGGACAATTTGAAATATTGACAAATGTCAATGTTTATGAAATTAATTATAACTTTTGTTGTTGTTGTTGTTGCAATTCAAATTGGCAGAATATGCTGTTTTAAATCGATGGATTTTATTGAGGCAATTGACTTGTGAATTTTATATGTCCCATTCCCGGACATTCCAAATGTCAATCTGACTCAGTCAAGGCAGGTAGGTATAGTTGGGTAGGTAGGAAGGTAGGTAGGCTCCGCCACTGCCACCCATTCATACCCCTGATTCAGGCAGAAATACATTGGCCAAGGTCTAACGGTTCCAGATAAACATCTTGAAAAAATTCTTGAACGAATAAATAAAAGAAAAAAAAAAGAGAAAAAAGAGGCGCGGTCATTTTCGATTGTAAGCTGTCACACGGGAAATATACTGTACGTTTGTAAAAAAACAAACAAACAAACAAACATATATACATACAATTGTCAAAGCGTCTTTTGCAATCACCCCTGAAAAAAATATTTGGACTTGTATTTTATTGTATCTTTAGCGAATAAAAAATATCAAAGTTGAATAAGAGGGTCGGATAAGTTATATAAAAAAAAAACCAGCTGATGTGGTCAGCTTTCTATGTATTCAATAAGGGTCAGTGGTTCGATTTCAGTTCGTAGAGATTACTTAAAATAAATTTCATTTATTACCAATTAATTTAAATGCGTAAGCGAATATTTCCAAAATAATGCCGTGTCAAAAAGAGAAAAATAAAAGCCGGAGGAAATCTTGGTTCGAGTCCAGGGGGGCGAGTATTACCCAATCGAAACACAGACTCATCTTTAACTATATTGACTGGCAAATAATTTACAGACTATTGGGCGTTGTTTGAAAAATCTCCAAATTTTACAAACAGAGCTCTACCGCGTTCAAAGAAAATTTTTTTAGAGAATATTCCGAATGGAAAAGCGCTTAATGCTTTAACTTAGTCAAACCAGGGAGTTTTAAAGTCCCAAAATTATTATAGGTGAAAACTTGGGAGATTGCTTTTTTATAAAGAAAAAAAATTTGTGGTTCAATGTCCCTTGATAATGTGTTTTTTTAATAAACCTATCAAAAGTAAATAAATACTCCATTTTCTTGATATATTCTAAATAATTTAAAAAAAAAAATTGTCATCAAAATTTTGGACCGTGACCCGATATTGTATTTTACGCTGATTTTATTTTCGATATTAAAGAGAGCATGTTAAAGTTTTTTAAGTGAGTATTCAATTGTTGAATAAATGGAGACGGAAGATGGACTGACGATTTCAAAGGTCATTGGAGAAGACTTCATTGAACTAGAAACAAAAATTACTTCATTGAACAAGCGAAAATTCTACAGAGCGAAAACACAAAGAGACACGAATTCTTCTTAGGGTGGGTAAATTAAATAAATAAATAGTACAAATGAAATGTGTTTCATTCACCTTCCCCTAGAAGGCGCAACAAATCTACTACTAAAAAGTAAAAATTAAGGCACTCAGAGCGGTATTTCGTCCAGCGATAATTTCCGAAATAACATTTGCTAATTTAGTTGGAATTTTTTTTTGTAATTATCCATAAAATAAAAATTACCTCTCCTACTTGATTTTTTAACCGGACTATTCATAAGTATGAAATTAGTTTTTTATTTATCTAATTGAAATGATAAATTGGAAATAAATTGCTCGGAGTAAACACACACCTCTTGTCTTTAGAGACAGATAAACTTAATAGAAATTTATGACATTGCAAACAATTTGCAGCGATGTTAAAATCGATAGAAGCACAATAAGAGAACAAGCTGAGAACACATGATAATAAAGTTATTATAGTCTGCGGACAGCAAGCAAAAGGAAATCAATGAAATGAATGACTTAGAAAAATATTGCTCTAACTGGGCTATGTTTATCTTTATAAAGAATGAATTATTACTATTTATAGAAAGGGAAAACAAATTTGAATAATAATGAATTATTTAAAAATATTTTTAATTATGTAAATTGAGCGTTTGGTAGAGAGCTCCGAGAAGCAGTAGATAAAGCGCTGGTTTCTGAATACGGTAAAATTTAATAAAAACAAATCCTTGAGAATTTAGATAGACATATGCACAGGTGAGTAGCAAAGCGTTATATCCAAACTTTTTGTTAGCGCGCCTCCCTTGAAAATAAGGAAACTCTGACACCTCCTCCTATTAGAGTTTGAAAAAGTATATTTTTCAATAGGCGGAATATCGTGCCTGAATAAGAAGATTTATGCTTGTAAATGAATTAAAATGCTTTCAAATGAATTTTCACGACTGGGAAAAGTTTTCGTGTTTCAAAGTATCTACCCCTAAGTGCAAAGAATAAAAAATTCACATATATTAATTCATTAATGTATTTTTAAAAATATCGTTGCAAAGATTTTTGTAGCGGACAGGGGGGTCAAATCAAATCAAATTTCAAGAATGGATTAACAATAGAGCATACAAGATCAGTTCTAGTTGAAATTCTCGAAACTCGATTGTTAAGTTGGTCATTGGGTTGTCTATGTCTCCAATAACAAACAAAAACAAATCCCATTGTAATAAAAAAGTCAAATTTGTATTGTTAAATATCTGAAAAGTCTTGTAGTAATAAATTATAAAAAAAAAAAAAAAAAAAATAGTTGACAATGAATTTTAATCAAAATCTTTGTATCGAATTTTGAAAAAAACTGAAAAGGTACATCAGTAAAGTACAAGTACTTTTTGGACGATTTTGTTCAAAATCTTATTTTCAGCCCTTTGGAGGGTGCCTAACTCAAATATAAAATTTCAACTTCCTAGCTCTTTTCGTTTCTGAGAAGTTTTCTTCACAGATAGACCGAACAATTTGCAGGACTCACTTTTTTGGACTCAGGGGACCTCAAAACGTGTACATCCATCAAAATCTCCACATCGAATTTTTGACATGAATTCAATACTTTCTCTCTATATAAATTAACATATATAGATGTAAGAGAAAGTAAAATTACTATCAGCAAATAATTGGCATCAGAAATTGAAATAGCAAAACATCCTTTTTAACGTACTGCTTCCTTTGATTGAAAATCAAACAAAGCTTCGGAAAATTTTAACTCAAAATATAAAAAGGTTTGATAGATCCTTGAAAGGACAAAAAAAAAAACATCGAACCCTCTGCAAATAAACTCAACAAGATTTCGCCAATTTATTTATTTATTTTGCGTGGATTCGAAGTCGTGTGTATGTTTGTTTATGTGTGGGTGAACGACAAAAGCAAAGCAAAAAAAAAAAAAAAAAAATTAAATAAACTGCTGCTCCTGATTTACCTCAAGGCAGACATCGACGGCGGCGGTGTCAGATGTAAAAGGGGCGGCGGCAGTGGTCGTTTGGGGCGGCGCCGACGGGGGCGGTGGTTCCGCGTAATACGGCAAGTTATACAGCATTATAATATTCATCCATAGACAAATATATACACACACATTCAAGAATTATGATCACCATTTAACACGCATCGTGTAGGCTCTTCAATTGATGGTTACTGTGGCCTGCAACAACAACAATAAACAAAAACAAACATCAATAAAAATAAAACAACAGGCTACTAATATTCTTTATTTTTTTTTATAGTATAACTATACATATATTTATCATTGAAAAGACAAAGAATTTCCATTTAATATGGATAATAGATAATTTAAAAATTAAAATTTATTATTATAAAAAAAATAAGAGGGGTGGGGGTAAATTGAGCTGTTTCATGTATTACGCGCAGGGCAGTTCCGCCCTTCATTGTCTCCCCCAAAGAGTGAAACTGCCCTGCCAGTGCCACACGAATCTCAATGTACAGTGAGGGTCAATATTAAGTCCCACCCATGCGCTTTCTACATGTGATTATTTCAGTGTTATTATAAAAGAAAATGAAAAACTTCAATAGAAATTTTTTAGATTTGAATCATGAAAGTTTCCATTAAAAAATATATAATATTTTTTTAAAAACAATGAAATAATCACAAGTAGAAAACGCATGGGTGGGACTTAATATTGTCCCTTACTGTACTGTACGCCCAAATATTTAACTTACTATCGGATAGGATGCTAATATTTTGATAATTAATTTGACAGCATTCGAGCTTAATAATAGACGAATTAGACCCTACCATATACAAGTGTAGTATAATAACACATAAATTCGTTCATGTTTGCATACTGGTGGGGGGCAACGCAAATTATTAATTTACTAATGAATTTTTATTGCTTTAGAGCTTCTCTGCAGCGCAGTCCATATGTTTATTTGTTGAATTTGTCTAAAAATTAACAACTCAGAGGAGTCTGGAGCAATTAATCAAAAATTCATTAATAAATCGGTCAGTTGGGTTTTTTTATCAAAAAGAAAAGAGTCAATATGCATTTCAAAAGATAGCACAAATCATATATAGAGCTACGGTAGTTACTCAGTACTCGAAAAAAATTTCAGAACCTTATTTAAAGTATTTTAAATTTGAAAATTGTTAACAAAAATTTTTTTTTTAATACGGGATGTTTGAAAAAGTACTTAAAATATTAGTAAAAAATATTTAAAATACAGTACTTTCATTGTTCTTAAAGCCGGAACTAGGGGTGGGTGCATGGGAGGGTATGCGCCCCGGGCGGCAGATATCAGGGGACGGCAAAAGGACAAAAGTGGTTCACAAAAATAAAATAAAATTAGATATTAAGAAACATTTGAAAAGTGATAAACATATCGCAATCAAAGGTATCTAAGAAATTGACAAATTCTATTTAACTTTATTTTGCATAAGTTATAAATTCAAATTCCTATCCTTTCCAAGAAGCAAGCAATTACCATAATTCGTGACAGTGGATTTATGATTTGGCCCGTGAAGCCCTGGCTTAGGGCGGCAAAATTTTTGAGGCGAAAAAATTTAGTGACTCAGATTTAAAGAAAGATTAAAATTTAAACTGAAATATTTCAAAGGCGGAGTCAAAAAAAATCCAAGGCATACGCAGCCAAAATTATTTCTTTTAATGTGCCGTTCCAGGCTGACGTTTCGGCCAATGGTCTAGGCCATCTTCAGAGCCGGAGGCGAGAATAAATGAAAATTAAGTATTTCAAAAAACAAAAAAAAAAAAATTAAGACATATGTAGCCAAAATTATTTCTTTTTTTGTGCCTGGAAATGTGTGTCGCTGAAATTTTAATTTTCCCGGCTCTGAAGATGGCGTAGACCATTGGCCGAAACGTCAGCCTGGAACGGCACAATAAAAGAAATAATTTGGCTGCATATGCCTTGGACTTTTTTTGGCTCTGCCTTTGAAATACTTCCATCCACAAAGATAAACCTCACAATTAAGTATTTCATATTATTATTTATTTATTAGTAAAGAGGGGGCCACAAAATAAGCTCTGCCCCCTCCCCCCTTACAAATTTTCTAGATCGGAAGTACTTGTACTATTTTCAGCTCAGATTTTATGTTAATAAATTCCTTCTTTGTTATTCCGATCAAAATTTTACTTATAGAATAATAATGTTTCAAATGAATTATGCATCTTAAAGGCCTTTAAAAAATGGTACACATCGCAAATGAAAACACATAATTCATTTAGAGCAAACAGGCGTTAAACGAACATAAGAAAAAAAAAACAGGATGGTTATAAAATTAAAAACCATTAAAGAAAAACAAAAGAGCCTTTATATTTACGATACGATCTATAGGTCAGATCAATTATGTAAGAAGGCTTAATAAATAAAAGTAAAAAAATTTGTTTGTCAACGTTAAATCGATCAAGGAAAGAAAGAAACCCACAAAGATTAATAATAATAACTCAATCGCTGTTTAAATCTCGGGTCAATTTTATGGTTTCTAAAACATTAACAACAAGAAAGGACAAATTGTTGTATTTTTTAAGGACAGAATATAAATTTGCTTTAAATTTTATCGATGTTTTTTTTTGGAGGTTTGGTATTTTAATGGGGCGTTAATAATAAAAATCTGGTGGGAGTGTGTAAGGGTACCACACACATTTCCTTCAGTAATCATTTATAATGGGGTATTACACCAGATTTTTTCTGTCAAATATATTTACGTAGTTTCCAGTGATATATCAGTTTTTAGAACCCAAAGAGTTAAAAATTTAAATCAAGCATAGAAATAAAATTTATTTTGGGAACCATATCTCCCTCTTTTCTAAGAACAAGAGTAGAACTTCAATTTTGGGGAGGAAATGAGAATATACATTTTTAAGTGAACCTAAAAAAATAATTATTAATTAAATACTAGTATATAATATAATAAGTACTAGTTCTCGATTTTATTCAAACTCTTGCTTTGCAAGCCATGGGGTACAGCCGATGCCACAAGTGCTTGATACGTTCGAGAGTGAAGCCTTGAACTTAGGCAACTAAAATGCTTAGTCGTCAGAAGTGTTGTCTTCAAAGTAGCTTTTCTCCTTTAGTTGCATTAAAAAAGGTGATTTATTTTAAAAATACTGGTTGTCTAAGCTCAAGGCTTCACTCTTGAGCACATCACTTGTGGCTCCAACTGTACTTAACTTAAATATGTGCTTTTTTCTTTTTGAGTTATTTTGTAGATTGTCCACACTCAGGCTGGATGCCCATTTTGCTAAATTTTTTTTTTTAGTCCCAAAAATGTGTATTTCCGTCATAATCTTGACATTGAATTTTACTTTCTACATATCTTATATGTACGAGAAAATAAAAAGTGAATGATATTAAAGTTGTAGAGCAGTGGTTCCCAACCGGTGTGCCGCGAGGTTGGTCAAGGGGTACCGCGAGATAGTGAGATAAACAAAAAAAAAATTACCCCATATTTAAGCTAACAAAACTATTGATGTATTTTTACTCAGTGACTGTAGTAAAGTTTACTATATAATGATATGGTGTACGTTACTTATTATATTAATATTGTATAATATTTCAATAAATTTACATATAAAACTTAATTTTTTTTTTTTAATCCAAGTAAGAGTGCCCCTAGTGTATAATGTTATTCCCAACGGTGCAGTGAACTTCAAAAGGGTGGGGAACACTGTTGTAGAGTACCAAAATATTCTTTACAAAGAAGTTGAAGAAGTTGTTTGTTCATACAACAGGAAAAGGAGCAGGAGCAGCCAAAATGATAAAGCGATTTTCACAAATTAATGAGACGTTTTGGAAAATTTTATTATCCCATCATCAGTCCTTTAAAATTGTTCATAAGAGAGTAGAGAAATGAGAGATGGAGCTAGAGTTTTTTCTTTATTTATTTAATTCACACAGCTAACGTTTCGGTTCCGTATTTGACCATCTTCAGAGCTGGCAAAAAGTCATTATGGATGTGTCACAATGGATTTTATACATAGTTGAACCAAACCCTTATATAATAAATATATACACAGTATGCGATGACCAAGAACAAAATGTTTTTTGCTTTAAAATTGTGGAGGTCTCGGACTTGGTCATATGGGCACAATATATGCATAATAATCGGAGGTTTTTAATTTTGGCTGCTCCTGCTCCTTTTTCAGTTGTATTCTTTGAAAAGTTCAAGCCCAAAATAAGCCGTGAAATAAATTAAAGAGAATTTCCGTTCTAAATGACCAAGATATTTGTTATAATAAACTGAAGGCATTGTTGATTTAAAAATCCTAACAATTGAAATGACTCTAGCAAATTGACCTACCTGCCGGGCAGAAAAAGATATGGGGAAAAAAAGGCTGTTTGAGGTCGAGAGGGAATTAAAACACAGAAATAGATGCGGAGGGTGAGGGTCCGAGGTGACCCGCACAGAAGGAGACACACACACATACGTAACCGGCTGACATGGCCAGCAGAGTAAGAGCAACCGACAAGAACTGAACGCCTTCACTCGTAACTCGTTGCTTACTGCTTAACCTCTCCCCACCTCACCATCTACTCCCTCTCCTTTCTGTCACACCTCATCTGTTAGATCACAATTAATCTAATCAATTGGAAATCACTTGATGATGATTTTTTAATGAACTAGAAGCTAAGTTTGGTCACTTTTTAAAGGTTATATTTTTGGCTCCTCTCGGCTAAAACGATTTAGGATTTTAAAATTATATATTCGACGTTTCGGGGACTAAACGTTACCCAACTTCAGGACATAGGTGTTAAAAAATTCTTAGCGCTGTCTCCTTGAGTTATTATATAAGTAAGAATGTGTATATTTAGGAATATATTAATACAAATTCATCTGCGTGAAGATATGCTGAGTCACCAACAAAGTTAATGTAGTGAGTTACTGTATAATATATACTCAACATTCTCACTTATCGAATAACTGAAGGAGGTAATGCTAAGAATTTTTAATTTTTGAACACCTTTGCCCTGAAGATGGCTGACGTTTAATCCCCAAAACGTCGACAAGGGAAATGAAAATAATTAGGGCTAAATATCAAATTTCAATCTCCTAGCTTTTTGCGTTCTTGAGATATTTTGTTCCCAGACAGACAGACAATTTGAGGGATCCATTATTGAAATCAGGAGGCCTTAAAACGTGTATTTCTATTAAAATCTCGACATGGAATTTTTGACATGAATACAATACTTTCTCTTTCTTTATTTACAGTATTAACATACATAAATAAATAAGAGAAAGAAGAATAAAAATTTATATTTCGTGAAGCAACGAAGAGAAAACAAACAGGTGGCGCGATTTCTGCAGTAAGTAGCAATAAGTAAAATGTAGAAAGAGCTATTCAACTACAAATGTTCGAGTGACCTTACCGACTTCATGGAGTGTCGCATTAACGTGGAGCAAATCGGGTTTTTATGGTTTTTAGTCGACGAGTGGTTTCAAATAAGAAAGAAAGCCCGCCAGCAGAGAAATATTTTTATTTTTTTAAGTTCCGCAAATTCTCCTAAATTTGGTTATCTAATATTAGATTAGCTATTTAGCTCTTCCTTCTTGAGAGGCGGATTTGTTCATCTTGTTTCTTTTGTGTAATACCTATATAATATCCATATATATTAAAATATTGCCTGCTGAAAATCGTAGTGGCGGAAGCCCGAAGATTCAAATTTTGAGTTAAGCCTACCAAACGGGACTAAAATGTTTTCTCTTATAAGAGCCAAAGTGACGAAAATATATTTCCATTCTTTGTTATTGATACTAGTGAATATAACCAATTTTGATCTATAAATTTTTGTATTGTAATTCATTTGTTGCCGGACTATTTAAATGTATATAATTGATAAAAACTAACTCCATTTCTCGATTTGTTGAATTTCGCATTTTCGACACTATGATTCTCACCTGGCGATATAGGCCTATAGGTAAGATGAAGTTTATCGCACAGGGCGGGAAGAAAATCTCAAACCAGAAGAGATTGCTTTTTGATTTTTCTAAAATGATCAGCAATTCAATCAATAAATCGCTCATTTGCTGCAAGAGTGTCATAACTCAAAATTTCTATTTTTTCAGGAAATTATAACACATTTTTATTGAAATTCGAATTAAAAATGGTAGCTATACAAATTAATTCTTTATTATCAAAAATATCATTGGTGAACCTTCCACAAAGCTTCTTTTTAACTGAAATGTTACTGTTTTGAAGTCAACACAAGAGAAACAAACACAAAAAAAAATTTGCAATTCAAAAAAAATCAGATAATTTGCTGCGAGTATCAAAAGCTCAGACATGTCCCTCCTCCAGATAATAGAGCTTTGCCTTTACTGTGTCAATAACTCAATAAGGGCGATTTTTGAATTATGACGATATTGCAATTGAGCAAATGAATAAAATCTTTCATTGTGTGAATTTAATAAAAATGAGAACAAAACAAACTAAGTCTAAACCAAACCTCGGCAAGTCGTAAATTGTCGAATAATGCAAATAAGAGTTCAATTTTATTGATTTTAAATTATTACGTCAATAAAAAGTGAACTATTTCAACTTTCTGCATTCATTAAAGATAATCGGTTCAATCTTTCTTTTTCGAATGTCATTAAACAAAAATGGACCGAGAGAAATGAATTGAATTGTAATCAAGTCAATGAACTGCAAAACTGAAATAAAACTAAATTTTATTTTGAATCATTTGAATAAACGATAGAGCTAAAGATTGCAAAGTCTTAATGAATTATTTTTTTCTCAAAATTTGCTTCAACGATTTTGATTAAATAACAAAAATCAACTATTCTTTAGATGTTCTTTAAAAAGTATATCAGTAAAAGAAAATTGATTGAAGTACATACACTTTACTGATGTAAATTTTCACGAAAAATTTTACTGATATACTTTTTGTTTTTATTTTATACAATCCAATGGGATGAGAAAAAAAAAATTTATGCATTCTATTTTAATTTTTTAAATGATGAAAAAATCATTCCTTGGAAGCAATAATTTGTGCAGTTATGGCCGAATGTCACCTAGTAAAGGTAGGGAACATAAATTTGACAAGGGAACGCGGGAGGGGGGGGGGTCGTCACGTCGGAAGGAAGCTCTCCCGTAGTGTCATCTTTCAGAAGCCTTAATTCTCAATTAATAGACGAACAGGAAGTGCAAACGAGCGACTCGCTCCCTGCACTAAAAAAAAAAGTAAAAAAGAAACAAGGCTTCTACTTCTTTTTTACGTTAATCTATCCATCTTAATAGGTTTTTTTAAGAAATAAATATGTGAAAACAATTTTAAATTTTAGAAAGTTTTTAATTAAACAAATACTGAATGAAATGAGCTAGGAGCCCCCGGGTATGGCGTAGTAGGTAGCGCGCCTATCTCCTATACCAAACGTCGCGGGTTCGGACCCAGGCAGTCCGATGATTTTATTTAAGCCATTTGGATACCAGATGGCTTAAATAGAAATGCCTGAACCTACAATAGATATATTCTCTACAACGGTTATCGTCAAAGTCTTATATGGCCTAAGTTGCCGAAAAGACTGTATGAATGTGTGTGAATGTGAGTGTGAATGAGAAAAAAGTGTGAATGTTTTTATTAAAAAAAAAAAAAAAAAAAAAAAATGAGCTAGGAGGTTAAAATTTTATATTTAAGTTAGGTTTTCTCCTGAGAAGTAAGACGAAGTTTTTGAGTAAAATCGGTCAAAAAGTACTAGTACTTATAAGGACCGTCGGCCAAAAAATAAATACTTTTGCGTATTATCCGTTTATTTGTAAATATTTTGACCCCAGTGTTTTGGAATCATCTTCAGTACAATCAAGGGCGGTCCTAGCCTTACATTTTAGGGAGGTTTTTTTTTTTTTTTTTTTTATATAAAAAACATTTACACTCACACTCATACACACATTCACACTGTTTTCCCGGCAACTCAGGCCATATAAGACTTAATTGACGATAACCGTTGTATTGAAAATATCTATTGGAGGTTCAGGCATTTCTATTTGGTATCCAAATGGCTTAAATAAAATCATCGGACTGCCTGGGTCCGAACCCACGACGTTTGGTATAGGAGGTAGGCACGCTACCTACTATGGCAAACCCGGGGGCGGGGCCACTGTTAAAAAATGTTATCAACTTTTTTTGATCGAACCAAAGCCAAGTCCTAACCTAAAAACTCAGATTGATCCATATTTATTTACTTAACAGGTTTTCAATCCAGGTTAAAATTAATAGAAACATAAATAGTAAATTAGTTGTTTAATATGCAAAATAAAGAAAAAAAAAGTTGATATTTTAAGGCTGTGGAGATCTAATCCTCCTACGAACATAGCCGAACGATTATCAGTGGAAGGAAACAAGTGTATTTGCAAAAGGAGCTTATTATAAACCATGAATATTAAAGATTTTGGGGCCCCCGGGTTCAGCCTAGTTGGTAGCGCGCTTCCTTGTGCCTTGTATATCAAAGGACGGGGTTTTCGGATCCCAGGCAGTCCGATGAATATTTATTTAAATTATTTGGATACCAAATAGTATAAATAAATCGGCCTGGACCCCTATAAATATTTATTAATCAAATATGAGTATCGTTTAAGTCTTAAATGCCCTAAGTTGCCGAAAAGATTGTGTGAATGGGAGAGTGAGTGGGAAAAAAGTGTGTGTTAAAAAAAAAAAAGAAAGATTTGGGGGGGGGGGGGGGGTCACGACCCCCTTGGACCCCCCCCTCTGGAACCGCCCTTGAGTACAATCAACATATGTTTTGCAAATCGTTAGTTTTTCCCATCCAATATGACGAAATAGCTGAGCATTCCATGAATGCAATTTTTATAATCATTCTGTTGATTGTACTGAAGATCTCTCTCCCAACACTAGCCTCGTTCTTGAAACCCTTGGATCTCTGGATCCTCTTGTGTCATGTTGGTGTACATCCTCTCCCACAACAAATGTACTCCTAAGCCGGTAGGTTCTGATACAGATTTCAAAGATGTAGAGAGCTGTGAGAATCCCATCTTTTCCAAAAAGCTCCCTACATCTCTCCCAGGAACTAATCCCAGCCAGGCATCTCAGAATTTTCTTCTGGCCCAGGAAAACAATCTTTGCCCCAGAGGAGGCTCCTCATAACGTCACCGCATATCTCATTCTAGATTCCACCTCCGAAAAATCAAATATCTTCATCTGGTCAGTATCCAGGAAATACTTAATTTGTCTTATTCGGTAGCATATTTTATTTAGGTTATTACAATGATGTTTCCATGTAAGGTGTACATCAATAGTAATTCCAAGGTATGAAATATCTCAAGAACGATAGGGCTACGAGGTTAAAATTTGATATTTAAATTAGGTACCGCCTGATACCGGTACGTAATAATTTGAACAAAATCGGTAAAAGTGCACTAGTACTTTACTGATCTACATTTTTTCGAAAATTGGCTCTAACAATTTTGATTTAAATTGAAAAATAAATTATTTTTTAGATATCTCTTAAAATGTTTATTCTCATTTTGCCCTCAAAATTGTTTAATATAGGAATGTTTACTTGACCATTTGGGAAATGCTAAATATGTGTTTAATTACTTTTATTAAGTGACAAATATATTCGTTTAAGATAAATTTGAATAAATTAACATTTATATAAATTTGTCCTTAACTCACAACTTTAGGAAAAAAAATCGTTTCTCTCTAACGAGAGAGAAAGAGAGAGAGAGAGAGAGAGACAGACAAAGAGACATTCTGACTATTTGATATTAATGACCAGAGAGCGAAGGCAATTTGTTTCCAACACATAATCTCTCTCTCTCTTTTAAATACTGATCAAAATGGCACGATTACTTGGACAAAAGACAGAAAGAGCCATTTCCTGTTTATTTGAATTGCATAAAGGGCGTTAAGGGAAGGGGAATCTATCGTAAGTCAGTTTTTATTAAATAGGCCGAATAATTAAAAGAGAAATAAATTATCAATGACCGAATTCATTGCAAAAGGAATTCGGTAGCGGGTGAAAAAAAAATAATTTCTAAGCTCAATTTAAATACGCTCAAGTGTTATAGATAAAATTTTAAAATTTACATATCTGGTGGGAAAATCTTTATGACATCCTATAGGTCATTAAATAATAGGTTCAGGAATTGAACAATTTTTTTATTAAATTAAATTATTATTTTCATATACCGTGGCGGACAGACTGCATATAAATATTTTTACCTTTTTTTTTTTTCAACCACCCATATGCCCAGAAAGAATGAGTTTTTGGGGTCTTCCAAGAATCGATGTGTAACCTACTCCTTTTAAAGACTATCTCATTGAGAAAGGACATTCATTAATATTAATGTCGCTTCCTACCCTTTTTGACATTTCTAATGTTTTTTTATCAGATAAATAATTATCTGAAGTGTGCCTTTGATTTATTATTAAAATATTGAAATTTATAAAAATTTTCTTTTTCTTTAAAAGGAATTTTTTGAATGAAAATATTTTTTTTTTTCGAAAACTACAAAACACTAGAAAGACTAGAAATGTTAGGTAAATTTAAAGACTGCGCAGTAGCGTATCCAGGAAGGGGCGAAGGGGGGGGGGGTCGCCCCCTCCCTCCCCCCGCCCCAGTCGCACCAAGCCTTTGGCGCCCCTCGCGCATCCGACTTTACTCCGACTTTCCGGTTTTTTTTTTTGAAATTTCATAATAAATTCATAAAATTCATTTTATTTCACAAATTCGGAGAAAAATTACAAAAAAAGCTCGAACGAGATTCGAATTCTAAAAAAAAGGCCGAACGAAAAACAGCGCCCCAGTTGAGCTTCGCTTTCCGCGCCCTCAAAGGCTAGTACGCTGCTAAGTCTGCGTGATAGATGAAAGTTTGTATGAAAGATCTAATGCAGGGGTGGCCACCCCGCTGGAGAGGTTCATCACCCTTTTATAAAATATATTTATTTTATAAGATTAATATAATGAATAGATAAAGGGAGTCAAAGCAAAATAAAAGAAAAACATTTTTTGCTTTATTGAACAATGTCGATGTTTCGGCCGATTATTCAGGACTTCATCAGGATGTGTTTTGTTTGCCTCGAGCTTAGAGAGTCCCTTTAAGACTCTGTCCTGATGAAGTCCTGAATAATCGGCCGAAATATCGACATTGTTGTTCAATAAAGCAAAATAAACAGAAAAAAAAAAAAAATAATAATCAATGCTGTTATATACAGTAGGCCTATATCCAAATAATTTTCATTCTATAGCAAAACATGCGAATGTTGCGCCTGCTTAATATCAACAAACATTTTCAATAATTCACGAATATTGTCAGATTTTTTCATGTAAAAGTTGTTTAATAAAAAAAAAAAAAATCTTAAACCGGTTGTAAATTCATTAGCTCACCACTATAAGATTCACTTTCGGTATGACAATTTGTTATGTATAGAGAGAGCATTTGAAAAAAAAGATTTACCTTCCTCCGTCCGTGTTGATGTTGTTGTTGTCGTTGTTGTTGTCAATATCCTTGAGGGAGGCTCACTTGTTTGATGACAGCTTCTATTCCCACTTGACCTGAAACAACATTTAGAGAATTTATCCTTAGAAAAGATTATAAATAAATTCAAATAATATTAAAACAAGACATTAATTACTCGTTTTCAATATTAAGTTAAAAAAAAAATTATTTATTACTTAGGAATTTTATAGACAAATATTTGGAAATCATAACCTAGGTAACTATAAATAAGCTTATACTTAATGATTATAATTAAAATTAAGTTTCAGGGGATTATTTTTTTAATGACGAAGTTTAACACCAAAATGAAGGTGATAGATAAAATTTTTAGTATATAGTGAGGTAAAGAAGACAAGAAAAGCATCTAGGTAATACTTTATTGGTAGAACGGCAGTTCTGAAGGTGGTCGGATAGATGACCGAAATGTCGACTTAAATTTTAATTTTGCCTCTGGTATCTATTTTTTAGAATCAATGTTTTAATTTTGAAGCCGGTTGTATTTGAAGTGTGTGCTTAGTGCACGTAAGTACAACGGGTAAATAAATAAGGCTTCCGAAAGGAATTTCAAATAATAATAATGTTAAATTATTATATACATACACTGTAAAAAAAATATGTATTTACAATCATTTTTCATATACTTTCGTGGTTTAATTTTAATATACCCAGGATATGAAATAAAATTAATATAAAAGTTTATGAACAAATTACCAACTTTTAAACTTATATTTTTCTTTGTGTGCCGCCAAATTTTGAAATCGTTAAAAGTGTACCGCGACAAGTTGAGAATCACTGGTCTAAACGTTCTCAAATAACTTGACTACCTCAAGGAATTTTTATTAATATTATTTTATAATTATTTTAAGTAAACTTGAAATTATTCTTTTAAGATTTATTTCACAAATCTAAATTTATTAAATTCTGGTTTGAAATTCGCGCTCTAAACTATTTAAATATTTATGAAGTATATTACAATCATCATAATTAAATAATTTTTATAAAGTAATTCAACTAAATAGCTATAAAAATTCAAATTAAAATTAACAATTTTTACCAAAATAATTAAT
The DNA here is from genome assembly GCA_023213315.1 of Euborellia annulipes. Lineage (NCBI taxonomy): Eukaryota > Metazoa > Arthropoda > Insecta > Dermaptera > Anisolabididae > Euborellia > Euborellia annulipes. Next base: position 33,713 of record JAKCPI010013212.1, on the reverse strand, counting down.
TTTAAAATATACAAGAAATTTGTTTGGTTGGCTACAAATTGAAATTTCTCATATACTTTTCATAAACAGTTTATGAAACAGAGTTCCTATACTTGTATAGGAAGTTTTCTGGAAGTTTTTTTAACAGTTTAGATAAAGAATGGGTCATTCTAAAAAAATGGGTTAACTTCACGTAATTGCAAATAATTCAGTGACTACCCAACATATGGACTTTTTTTAATCATCAGATAATAGAAAAAAAGTTAATAATTTTTGGGCACACATGATAAATATTCAAATTAAAAAAATTTTATGAAAATATTCGTCTTTTTAACCCTAAAAAGTCAGTCCCTTGGAATGTACCATCTATTGCAATAGTATTGAGAATAAAGCCCGGCAGTTAGGCAGCCCAAATGGTACACGTTCACTAATATATTAAAAAGATAAATTTTTATGGTAATAAAGGCCGATCGCCCTATTGTCTGCTTTGAAAAAGATATTTCTTAGACAGACCAGCTGCCATTTGGGCTGCCTAACTTCCGGGCTTTATTCTCAATACTATTGCAATAGATGGTACCAGCTCAGCGTCACACAGTGGGCCAAGAAACAAATTTAGGGCGCCAAAATTCTGATTTTTGGTTTATAGGGGTTTTTGAACCGCTGAGTCCATTTTGGACTTATTTTTGCGAAAAAACCAAATGGGGACCAGGGGGAGGGGGCAAATTTCAAAATTTTGGAATATTTCGTGTAGGGTATCAAAATATATGTTTTTTGACGCGCTGAGTCTATTTTTTACAAATATTTTTGCGAAAAAACCAAATGGGGTACCAGGGGGAGGGGGCAAAATTCAAAATTTCCTTATAAAATTGCAAAAAATATTTTATTCAATTGTCCATTCGACATTTGAGGAATTTTGTTAACACCTTCAGGTTGTTATATATTTTTTTATTTATATACCTTATATATGTAACTTATGTTTCTTAATTTTATCATTGATCTTATTATAATTATTTTTAATTTCGCATATGATGTAAGAAAACTAATTTCTTCTTTGACTGTAAACTCACTCCTCCTTTCTGTTATTGATAGCCCTGATGATGGTCTATATCTGACCGAAACGTCGCTTGAAGTGATTATTAAACGAAATAAACCTAGCTGCAAACGCTCTTTTCTTTCTTCCTTATTACGAGATCTACTCAGCTATCCACCTCACTTTAACATTTTACTTTTCTTTTTTTAAATTTTTTCCCCTGGCCGAAACCGTAACCGAAACCGAATATTTGGTCGGTTCTTAATCAAAATACAAAAAGGAATCAAATTATTAATTTAGCAAGTTATGTAACTGAATTTCAACAATAAAAATCATGATCGCAGGAAGAACTAGAATTTACACAATAGTAATCACTAATTTAGTGGTATAAATCACATTTTAAGGATTTGGGGCAAAAACGGGCAAAATGTACGAAATGTAGGTGATAGTACGGGCTTTAAGGAACAACTTTTATTTGAAAAGTTTTGGCGGGAAATGGAGGGACATTTTTGTAGCACTACATATAGCCAGTTCTAAGGGACAAAAAAGTACTTATTTCAACTGCAAATTTTCAAACTACCAATTTAATTATAGCAATGGACCAGCACAGATTCGTATTCAGGATGAAAAATTCAATAGGACACCATGTTTATTAATTTGAAAACAATGGAACAAGTCACCGTAACACGCGCTTGAAAAACACATACAAATTCACAATGCAAATTGCTGTCAATAACCGCCACTTTATCGCGCTTCAAAGCAACTGATGTACTTCGGGCGAGTTGATATTTGCGGTACTAGAAGCCTTCAAGGTCATAGTACATCAGGCCATAGCTGTTTGCCCGGGCTTTCGTTTTTCGACTTTGGGCCATTGTTTCTGGCCACTGGCGTCGTCCCTTGACTTATAAATATACATATACATGTATTATTATTACGTTTTCTCCACAATCAATCTAAACATTTCGGACCAATTTATTTATTGTCTTTCAGCACAGTTTATGGCTCCCGAAGTTAATTATAGAGACGCATTACAAGTAGATAAATTTGTCTAAATTAGATGTAAAGTTAGTTCTCTCTCTGTTTTGAGAAACTCACAAATTTATTTATCTTTAGAGAAGGAAAAAATTAATAAATTCATTAGTTTTTAAAACAAAAATTGTGTGAATTACACTAGATGGAGATGGGAAGAATTTATTTATTGAATCGCTTAATGCATTTTGTAGTTGGAAAATCGTCGACAAGACATCTATTAGTTTGCAAGTGATTTGTAGCCACCTGGGGAGAATGTCTTTCTGTCGGGGCAACATCAGGCTCAATAAACTAGGGTCAAAATACGACGAAGATGACGAGAGATAAAAACTCTTTCTCTCCCTTTCACTCTCTTGTGATTTCTTCAATCCGATATGAATTTAGATGATGCTATTCGTAAAAGTTTGCCATTTTCAGAAAAATCGGAAATATATTTGTAAGTTATGGTCCCTTCTCTCAAAGTCAAAGAAAATTCCTCATGACTGAATTAACGAGAACGGGAAAATGGAGAAATATTTGCAAAAAAAATAATGGGGGGGTCATAAGTTTCAATGATTTATAAAAAATTATTTTTTAACATTTAATACGTATTTTGAAACTCTTGTGTCATCTTGAGAAGTGATTATCAACTAAAAGTACAAAGTTGCATCAAACCTCGGCGAATACCTAAAATACTAAAGGTATAAAATTGTATTTACTTAGGAAAAAGAGGAAAAGAAACATCTCAGGTCTGCAAGACTAAACAAGACGAATTCTTCTAATTTGATTGTTAATAGTCATGGATAGTTCATTGATTATTTTAATTTCAATTTTATTTCACAAACTGGGTATATTAAAATTAAAACACGAAAGTATATGAAAAACGATTGAAAATTCATATTTTTTTACAGTGCAGTGAAAAGAGGTAATCAGTCAGGGAATTAAAAAAAAAAATATGGTGTGACTGGCGCACAGCACACAACTTTCTCTTACCGAAGGGTAAATGCCTGGACCCCCTAATTGTATCGTAATAATTTAATGAGTATCTTTAATGTCTAATATGGCTTGAGTTGCTGAAAAGACAGTGTGAATGTGTGTGGAATGTGAGTGTGAATGAGAAAAAAGTGTGAGTGTTAAAAAAAAAGATGCCCTGTAATTTTTTTTTTTTTTTTTTTTGTATTTTTAATTATATTCAACTGCCATAATCTTTATAAACTTAAATGTTGTCGTCCGATGTGGGATGTTTCAAAATTCTTTTTCCCAGGAATTAAAATCATGTAAAATATTCTAACAGGAGCTTGAATCTTACATATTTAATTGCTACTTTCAGAACCCATACAAAAACATAAAAAAAGAACAAACCACTAACAGATGCATGCATATAGTTAAGAGTGAGAGTGAGAGAGAGACTGTCACTCGTATAATTTAAAAAATATCTCCTTATGTAAATTGGCACCTTGAAGGTCCAGCAGCTCAGAGTAGTTCAGTAGTAAATGAGCTTTGTTTTGTGTTACAATCGAATTTTTTAATCTTCTCATCCAATTCTATACAAATTTATTTACGTATAGAGTACAAAAAGAACACCAAACATGTCCATTTTGTTTTCATTTATCTTCATAATACTAAGCTTATTAATTATCCAAAAATTTCACTTCTTTGAGCTGAGAACCTGGATTTTCCACTGTCTTGACTAAATCTTTTTATATTCTGACATCAAATTACGTTTACGTCTTTTTCCATATAATTATGCGCTTTTTAATCTAGTTAAAATAAAGATATATTTCTATCACTTTTTTATATATCGAAAATCATCAGTTAATCGACGACAGGATAGAAAGGACTCATTTGTCAGATTGAGTATCTTACTGTCTAAGCTGTTTATTATTAAAAATTTACCCAAGCGTTATGGAGGTGAGGGGTTGACATGCGTGTGAAGGAACCTGAAGCCATGTGTGACGTTTGTTGTTGCCTTGGACGTCGGACACGGTTACCACAGGAATGCGAACATGGATAAAAAGACAGACCGAAACGTCATCGCTTCTCTCCGATGAGATCAAGGGTCGCATTCCTGTTAGGAGATCAGGTGTCAATAAATTTATTAGAAATTGACGGCTTGTATGTATTTCGATATCTTTATTACAGTATTAAGATAATCGCATGAAGATATGGGGGCTTAATTTGTTAAGTATATCAATTTGATCAACTTTTTGTCGAGATGGCATTTATTTTATTGATACACCACTTAATTAGATGCAAGAATAAAAGAAGAATTTTATGCATTTTGGTTGAAATAAGAATAAAATTTTTATATAAAGACAAACACAAAATGCACATACAAATCCCTACAGTGGAGAATTGGAGGTATCAGCCAAATTGGGATTCTCCAGGTTAATAAAACTCCCAGGATAAGACGTTTCGGTCTGAATCTATTTGGTCATCTTCAGTTATCGGGAATTATACACATAGTGCAAGTGCACATGTGATTAAACCAGGACTCGTCAATAATAATATATTTGCTTCATACAAAATTCCATGATTCCTGTGCCCAAGCTCAGAGATAATTTTGTTCGAAAGCTTATTTTGAGTGTCCTGGGGGCTAACTAAAATATAAAATTTCAATCCGGTAGCTCCTTCCTGGCACCACCTTCAATCGTTGATCCCATCGTTAATCAGAGCAACATACACATCCAATAAATATATAAATATTTTTCTATGTTTATAAATTTTACATCTTTAATTTTAATGTATCTAAACTATACTGCAGGAAACTAAATATATGTCTACCCAAAAAATCTGGTATTAAAAGCACAGAACACAACTTTCAATTACGGAAGATAAGAGACACCATCCCGAAGTTAAGAAACACCATACTGAAGGTAAGAAACACCATATTTTTTTGTATGCCGTTTATTATATATTGGACCCCTGACAAAACACAACAAAACTTTATCTTTAGAAAAAAAATCTGGTGTGACTGGCGCACAGCACACAACTTTCTCTTACCTTCGGTAATCGAAAGTTGTGTTCTGTGCTTGTCACATCAGATTTTTTGTGTCGACATATATTTAGTTCCCGACAGTACGGAACATTTGAATTCAGATGTAAAATTTATAAGTATGGGAAAATATTTATATTTTGTTACCATGGCAACCATTTCTCCTATCTTCCCTATGAAATACAAGAGTAAAAGTGGTCTTCAGAAGATTTCAATTCCAAAATGAGAATATACATTTTAAAGAACATCTAAAAAATAATTGATTTTTGAATTTTAAAAAAAATCGTTGGAGCAAATTTTGAGAAAATCGAAAAAAACTGAAAAAAGTACATCAGTAAAGTACTAGTACTCTTTGGCCGATTTTGATTAAAAGCTTATTTTTCCGGTCCCGGGAGGTGTTTAACTTAAATATAAAATTTCAACCTCGTAGCTCAATTCCTTCATCCTTAAAATTGAACACACACCCACCCACCCACCCACCCACCCACAGACAGACCATGTCGCGAAAACCCCTTTTTTGGATTCAGGGGACCTCAAAACGTGAAGATCCATCAAAATCTCGACATCGAATTTTTGACATGAATCCAATACTTTCTCTCTATATATATATTACATATATACATAGGTAAGAGAAAGTAAAAAGAGTCAGGCTTTAAACCAATTCTCTACAGAAGACAAATTTGAGAATTTCAGAAAATTGCGAGCGATATTTTAGTCAAATTTTGTAGATTTTAACATGGAATTTACATGCTTTTATTTAAATAATTTATGGTACGATTGGTATTTTTAATTCTCTATTTTACACATCAAAAGTGCTTTGGAACGGAAATATAATATTTTCCTGGCCAAAAAATTATACTATGCACCTCTTGACCTTTGTTATCTTTTTTTTTTAATCGAAAATGAAACGAGGCTTAGCATGCGATGCTTTTTATATAATAATCGATTATATTGTTAACAACCAAACCAGAGTGAGCTTTTACGCAATCGAAAAACAAAATTAACAAGAAATCAACAAATATCATATTTCATTTAAATCAAATAAAGTTAGCTAATTTTTGAACGGGTAGGTGTAGAGAGAATTTGATTTCAGGTTTTGAGGCAGAGTTTTTTGGTGAGGTGTTAAAAAGTAAATTGAATATTATTAATAATATTCAGAGATAGGAATTGCCATTGATGCTTGTCAGACCAGATATTTTGTGTCGACATATATTTAGTTTCCACCGATATTTATGTATTAGAATTCAAGTTGTAAAATTTATAAACGGGGAAAATATGTATATTTTGTTACAATGGCAACCATTTCTCCTATCATCCCAATGAAGTGAAAGAGTTAAGTGTGCTTCAAACAATATTAAGAGCAAAATTAGAATATACATTTGAATGAGCATCTTAAAAATAAATGATTATTTAACTTTATTCAAAATTGTTAGAGCAAATTAGGAGAAAATCGAAAACACTGAAAAAGTACATCAATAAAGTAGCCTACTAGTACTCTTTGGCCGATTTTGTTTAAAAGATTATTTTCACGCCTCCGGGGAAATGCCTAACTTAAATATATAATTTCAGCCTCATAGTTCAATTCCTTCATGCTTAAAATTCAACATACAGCTACCCACCCACAGACAGAACATGTCGCGAAAACCACTTTTTGGACTCAGGGGACCTCAAAACATGTATATAACGAAAATTCCTTTTTACTTTCTCTTACCTATATGTTTATGTTAAAAAATACATATATATAAAAATTATTGGATTCATGTCAAAAATTCGATGTCGAGATTTTGATGGATCTTCACGTTTTGAGGTTCCCTGAATCCAAAAAAAGTGGATTTCGCGACATGGTCTGTCTGACTGTGAACAAAATATCTCAAGAACAAAAGAGCTAGGAGATTGAAATTTTATATTTTAGTTAGGCATCCCCTGGGACGCGACACGAAGCTTTTGAATAAAATCGGCCAAAGAGTACTAGACCTTTACTGATGCACTTTTTCAGTTTTTTTCTATTTTCTCGAAATTCGGTCCAACGATTTTGATTAAAATTCAAAAATCAATTATTTTTTAGATTTTTCCATTTAAATCTTCTGGAAGACCACTTTTCTTGCACCTCATAGGAAAGATAGGAGAAATGGTTGCCATAGTATCATAATATAAATATTTTCCAAAGTTTATAAGTTTCACATCCCATTTGGATACCAGATGGCTTAAATAGAAATGCCTGAACCTACAATTTATATATTACTTACAACGGGTATCGTCAAAGTCTTAAATGGCCTAAGTTGCCGAAAAGACTGTGTGAATGTGTGTGTGAGTGTGAGTGTGAATGAGAAAAAAAGTGTGAATGTTTAAAAAAAAAAAAAAAAATCTGGTGTGACTGGCGCACAGCACACAACTTTCTCTTACCTTCGGTAATCGAAAGTTGTGTACTGTGCTTGTCACACCAGATTTTTTGTGTCGACATGTATTTAGTTCCCGGCAGTAGGAATATTTGAATGGGTCGTTTTGATAACTTACCTACCCCAACACTAAAATAGCCTCCCTATGGGGAAATGCATGGTGTTTGTCCTTCAGCTATTTTAATGCTGAAGGACACACACCATGTATTTCCCCATAGGGAGGCTATTTTAGTGTTGGGGTAGGTAAGTTATCAAAACGACCCATTCAGATGTAAAATTTATAAGTATGGGAAAATATTTATATTTTGTTTCCATGGCAACCATTTCTCCTATCTTTCCTATGAAGCACAAGAGTAAAGTGTGCTTCAAACAATTTTGAGGGCAAAACGAGAATATACATTTGAAAGAGCATCTAAAAAATAATTGATTTTTGAATTTTAATCAAAATCGTTAGAGCGAATTTTGAGAAAATCGAAAAAAAACTGAAAAAGTACATCAGTAAAGTACTAGTACTCTTTGGCCGATTTTGATTAAAAGCTTATTTTTCCGGTCCCGGGGGGTGTTTAACTTAAATATAAAATTTCAGCCTCATAGCTCAATTCCTTCATGCTTAAAATTTGACACACACCCACACACCCACCCACCCACCCACACACACCCACACACACACCCACAGACAGACCATGTCGCGAAAACCACTTTTTTTGGATTCAGGGGACCTCAAAACGTGAAGATCCATCAAAAATCTCGACATCGAATTTTTGACATGAATCCAATACTTTCTCTATATATATATATTACATATATACATAGGTAAGAGAAAGTAAAAAAAAAGTTTCACATCTTGAATTCAAATTTACTGTACTGTCGGAAACTAAATATATATGTCGACACAACAAAATCTGGTGTGGCAAGCACAGAACACAACTTTTGATTACCGAAGGGAAGAGAAAATTGTGTGCTGTGCGACCATTCACACCAGATTTTTTTGATTCAGAGGACCTCAAAACCTGTATATACATCAAAATCTCGACATAGAATTTTTTACATTAATATCCAATACTCTCTCTCTCGATATACTGTATATATTAACATATTTAGAGGTAAGAGAAAGTAAAAATACTTGAATAGATAAAATGCCACATTTCGCTTTTTAGGTTATGGAAAGCTCAACGCGAGCTTAAGATCTAAGATGTTTTGGTGCAATTGGGCGATATATTAATTAAATAAGATATACTTACAAAAGCAGCCAGATTTTGAAGGACCCTAGAGTAGTGTAGATGTAAATCTCCTGAAGGTTCACAAAGAGGCATCGATGCTTTGATCTATGTTTGACTTGGGCACGTCATTGTTGGTCCTTTCTGAAATAAGAGAATTAAAAATTAGAGTAAATGAAATTTTATTTAAATATACAAGATTATTTATTATTAAGGCTATTTATTTTGTATTACGGTCTTTTACTTTTTTACTTTCTCTTACCTATGTATATATGTAATATATATATAGAGAGAAGTATTGGATTCATGTCAAAAATTCGATGTCGAGATTTTGATGAATCTTCACGTTTTGAGGTCCCCTGAATCCAAAAAACTGGTTTTCGCGACATGGTCTGTCTGTGGGTGGGTGGGTGTGTGGGTGTGTGTGTGTTCACTTTTAAGCATGAAGGAATTTAGCTATGAGGCTGAAATTTTATATTTAAGTTAAACACTCCCCGGGACCGAGAAAATAACTTTTAATCAAAATCGGCCAAAGAGTACTAGTACTTTACTGATGTACTTTTTCAGTTTTTTTCGATTTTCTCAAAATTCGCTCTAACGATTTTGATTAAAATTCAAAAATCAATTATTTTTTAGATGCTCTTTCAAATGTATATTTTTGTTTTGCTCTCAAAATTGTTTGAAGCACACTTTACTCTGGTGCTTCATAGGAAAGATAGGAGAAATGGTTGCCATGGTAACAAAATATAAATCTTTTCCCATGTTTATAAATTTGACATCTTAAATTCTAATATATTGGCGGAAAAAAAATATATGTCGACACGAAAAATCTGGTGTGACAAGCACAGAACACAACTTTCGATTACCAAAGGTAAGAGAAAGTTGTGTGCTGTGCGCCAGTCACACCAGATTTTTTATATAATTATTGATTGTATTTATATGTATTTTGATAATTGTATTTTGTAAAAAGTTTTTATCCCTCGGCTCAAAGGGCAAATAAAAAAAAAAAAAAAATTATTAAGGCCAGTAACTGGGCTAGAATTTTATTTTGGGTATGGACAATCCAAGAGATTGCTCCCTTCACTATATCTATATTTATTTATATGTAATTAAGTATGGACAGAAGCCTTCCCGGAAAAGCATTCTCAGGGCTTGATGATAAATGGGACAAGCTCTCGAAACGTCGGCAACAAAATATAAGGTTTTTTATTTTAGCTGCTTTTCCCGGGAAGGTTCCCGTATTTTTTTGAGGGGGAGAGGGAGAGGGTAGTTTGAATCACTATATCCTGGCTAAACCCTTGATTATTGAGCTCAAAAGAAAAAAAAAATTGTTATAGAAATAATAGTACTGATATTGTCTCCTCTTTATATAAATATATCTGTACATTTATTTATAATTGAGTACGTAGTTGGTATTTCCATCCAAGTATAAATCATCATCTATATAAAAGAATTTTTAAACTTTTAACGTCATATTCTCTATGAACAAATAGTCTATATCAATATGAATGAATATTTAAGAGAGAAGGGAAAGAATATTTTCATTTTTTTACTTTACTAACAGGTTTTTATTTCTTTCATTCATTCTATTATTTATATTCACTTTATGTCGAGACGTTGTTATTGCATTTTATATTTTGATTTTATCGAAAGTAAATGTTCATCGAAATGAAAATTTAAAAACCTTTACGTCTCATAAATTGACACCTTTTTTTCTCATTCCATTCGCCAGGAATTTTCATACAACTTGAGTCTAGGATCTCACAAAACCCGTGTGAATGGAACGAGAGAGTCAACTTTTTGAAACTATTCAGAATTTTTATATAGGTCTATTTTAGGCTGATGGAAAAAACCTAAAGATAATTTTGTGGGATAATCACAAAACTTTTTGAATGATTAATAATTTCAGAGAATGGATATTTTTTAAATAAAATAAATCACTTATTTAAGGGTTTGTTTATAAAAAAAAAAAAAAGTAAAATGAAAAATTATCCAAACCAAAGAAGGTTTATCTTTGTTTATAGATTGAATAGAACTCAACGATCCTTTTGTTAAATTATCTCTTAATAAGCGGTATTTTAGTCTATTAATTAATATTTTCACAAAAGAATTATAGCTTTTATATAGAGAACAAATAATAAAATTTAAAGGGATAAATGAATCAAAAAAAAATTAAAGAAATTTTCTTGTTAAAAAAAATCTGGTGTGACTGGCGCACAGCACACAACTTTCTCTTACCTTCGGTAATCGAAAGTTGTGTACTGTGCTTGTCACACCAGATTTTTGTGTCGACATGTATTTAGTTCCCGGCAGTAGGGAATATTTGAATTCAGATGTAAAATTTATAAGTATGGGAAAATATTTATATTTTGTTACCATGGCAACCATTTCTCCTATCTTTCCTATGAAGCACAAGAGTAAAGTGTGCTTCAAACAATTTTGAGGGCAAAACGAGAATATACATTTGAAAGAGCATCTAAAAAATAATTGATTTTTGAATTTTAATCAAAATCGTTAGAGCGAATTTTGAGAAAATCGAAAAAAAACTGAAAAAGTACATCAGTAAAGTACTAGTACTCTTTGGGATTTTGATTAAAAGCTTATTTTTCCGGTCCCGGGGGGTGTTTAACTTAAATATAAAATTTCAGCCTCATAGCTCAATTCCTTCATGCTTAAAATTGAACACACACAGACACACAGACAGACAGACCATGTCGCGAAAACCACTTTTTTGGACTCAGGGGACCTCAAAACGTAAAGATCCATCAAAATCTCGACATCGAATTTTTGACATGAATCCAATACTTTCTCTCTCTATATATTAACATATATATAGAGGTAAGAGAAAGTAAAAAAGCAAGCAATAAAAATTTTTATTCATTAGCACCATGAGAATATATAGCTGAAATATAACTGAAATATAAAATTTCAACCTCCTAGCTCAATTCCTTCATGCTTTAAATTGAACCCAGAGACACACAGACACAGAGAGATCCTGTCGCGAAAACCACTTTTTTGGATTCAAGGGACCTCAAAACGTGAAGATCCATCAAAATCGAATTCGACATAGAATTTTTGACTTAAATCCAATAATTTCTATATATATGCATGAACATGTATATTAACATATACATACATATAAGTAAGAGAAAGTAAAAAGGTACAGCAATGTCTTAATGTTAAAATTGTAAACTATTATAAATATGTTTGTTAACATTATGATTTTTTCCGCTTCCTCTGAAGAAGAAGAGCCTTTGTGCCTTTGAAATATTAGGAATAAAACTCATTTGGAAAATAAAAACTCTTGTTTTTGTGTTGTCTCTCGGCATCACTCATTAATTTCGAACGTCTATATAGTTTAAAATTCACATATCTTTCATTAATAATTTCAGATATTTCTTAACAATAGTGTTTTATTGAACGAGAAAATGAAATTCCTAATAAAAAAAGCAAGAAAAAAATTAAAAATCTATTTAAATTTTTTATGAATAAAGTATGAGAAAATACGGCTACGATAAAAAATATATTTATGTCCCTTTCTTTTACAGACATATATTGAAAATAAATTACATGAATTGTTGGAATTTCAAATTCATTTGATTAATAAATGAATTGTTAAGTAGTGTTGAAATTTTAGAAAATACTTTAAATTAGTCTTAATACTACCCAACCCAGTGAATTTGTTTCAGGGGTATTACATGTATTCTTGGGTATATGGATAGTGAAGATTCCGAAAAAAATATCTATTTTACCCTATTAGCTCTAGTTTTAGAGATATAGAGAAAATAATATTTAAATATTGAAAATTGAAAATGTGTTCTAATAGTCGGACAAAAATGGGCAAGAGTTTTCGGAAGGCTATATATAATTTAATTTTAATTTAGTATTACTTACGGAAGGTTTTTCAGGTGATTGGCTTGAAGAACCTCGAAGACTCAGGCCCCACTCCCACCCTAACCATCTAAAAAAAAAAGAAATAAACAATTAGTTTGCTGCTACGTAATATTTTATGAAAAATATTGAAAATTTCTTCAACTTACTCTGTAGACTACTTCTTTCGGCTCAGCGTTGCGAAAGGTTTTTCAGGTAATTGGCTTGAAGAACCTCGAAGACTCAGGCCCCACTCCCACCCTAACCATCTAAAAAAAAAAAAAGAAATAAACAATTAGTTTGCTGCTACGTAATATTTTATGAAAAATATTGAAAATTTCTTTAACTTACTCTGTAGACTGCTTCTTTCGGCTCAACGAGGGCTTCCCTAAAAACTAACCTAATCCCACACTAGCTATGACCGGGGCGGCCATCTACTTGGTAATTCTAAAATGCGGGTCCTCTTCTTTCTTGAGACGATCGCGAAACCGGACACTCCCGGAAGGCAGGTAAGCCTTCATTATATCAATTCGGAACGATACGGTAAAAACGCGCCCACAAACCCAAAGAAAGGTAAAGAGGAAATGGAACATATACAGTACATATGTACTAAGACAATTACAGATCAATTAATCTCCACCCACCTGCCTAATCAATGTAGTTTAATTGCGAACTAAAATAGAGCAGAGATAATTGATCTGAGAATCATTCACGAGTTAGGAAGGAAGCCCGGCCAATTCAATACTGAAGATCCCCCTTGATTGCTCATCTCAGAAACAGAATGACGTTGTTCAAGATGCATGCTGAAAAAAAAAGAACCCTAAAAGCTAACAACATCCTATACGAACTCCTAACATCTTGAACATTAACTCACTCTGTCCTGAAACAACCAAGGCCCAGAACTCAGCACTGATGGACAAAGAGCCTCGGAGAAAGAGAAAACACTCTTTCTCTCAAATGCGCGAAAGAGGGAAACATGCGATAGAGGAATTCTCCTATTTCCCTTGAACAACGGTCAAAAGTGAAATGATCCTCTACTGGGAGCCCTGCCTAAACCTAAATGGGACGAACAACAACACCCTATGCCAGCATTGAGGAATCAATTCACAATTAAACGTCAATTCAAAAGAACATCAGAGAATTCCGACACAGAAGGCCTAAACCCCCATATATACCGCATAAATATGTAAATGCGTGAGCGTAGAGATTTTCTAATAATTAACGCCCATATATAGCCCCTATTAATTGCTACCTAGACAATCTATTAAGAATTGCGTGTATTCTTAAAAATTAACATTCAGTTAGTAAGCATAGAAAGGAGACTCCCTTAAATAATAATAATCCCATACACGCAAACCTTAAATCCTAATACTGAATTATATAAGAATATACATGCACACTTGAATTGTCTCATATGATGAAGATGAATCCCTCGTAGAGTAACGGGATGAAATGAGTACTGTGCATTATCCACATATTACTCGTATTACCAATAATCGAATAACTTTTGCACATTTACCAATAATTATATACCTTTTGCACATTGAACATTCATCCATCCCATTACCTTGAGAAACCAAACCTGCATTTGGGTACTGAAATATAAAAACCTATTCTTTAATAGATCAAAATGTTAAATTTATGATATTAAATGAATTTAGAAAGAAATTTAACAATTAGTCTTAAAGTAATTTTAAAAAATAAAAAAAAACTGAAATGAATTAATAAAAAATTAATTTTAAATATTCTTTAATTTAAATTATTAACTATCTAAAAGGGACTCTGAAATGGGAGAATTACATTAATAACATCCTATCCATGCACCTATGTGAAAATATTCTATATTTAGGCCGAAATAAGAAAATTCAAATAAAATTTTGAAAATCCTAAGCTGCTTACTCTACGCCCACGTAAATGTTCATACAGACTTTAATTGTAGCTGCTACACTCGTGGAATCTGCTGAAGTGACTGCCTGGTTGACGTGAAGGCGATGCCTGATGGCGGATGCTCTGCATGATGTTCAATCTCGAAGACGATTCGTCGATTTCTAAAAAATAAACAGAAAAAATATTAAAAAGGGAAGGGAAGCGAACCTCTGACTCAAAGAACAAGATTTGAATCCAATAATTACGCTAATTATAATATTCAAATTTTACTTCTATCAAATAGCTAGGCTACACCTTTTACTTAATGTTGCTTTTATAACCGTCAAAAAAAGAAGAATATTGAATAAAAAATCACCACAACATTTCGTGCACAGTGAGGGGCAAAGTTGGAGCACAACCTCATGATCCCAAGTTTAAAATAAATAAAATAAATTTATTAATGTCCCGCTTAGAAGCCTCAGTTTATAAATTAGGAAGGGAGATCTTTATTGGATTTTATTCTACGTGTGAATCACAAGTTTTCAATAAAAATTGTTCATATTCAGAGAAAAAAAAAAATCTCGACATCGAATTTTTGACATGAATCGAATACTTTCTCTCTATATATTTCATATATATGGACCCCTGTTTCGCATTAGTGTGTCAAGCGCCAGCTACCGAGTTTTGAGACTTTAAAGTTTTTTGTTTTCATTGGATTATATATAATTTTTTTTTCTATTTTGCAAGTAACATTAAATATAAATTTTTTTAGGACATGTTTCATAAAAAATACTATTAATTTTAGCATTTGAAACAATATTCCGTGCTTAACTCAATTTTTAATTTTTTTGGGGCTTGACACACTCATAGGCGTAGCCACGGGGGGGGTTTTGGGGGTTCAAACCCCCCCCCCCATTGGACCCAAGCCATGACTAGATATTTAAGCTCTATAATACAAAATACTTTTTCTCTCTATATATTTCATATATAGGGTAAGAGAAAGTAAAATATACAGTGCGTTTCATATTTATAACCCACATTTAAATTTTTAAAATGCTCAATATTTTTCAGGCTGAGAAAAGATTTTTGGCTTAAATCTAATCCAAACATGAGTGATAAACCTTTTTGTAATGAATTTCCTGCAATTCATTTCAATAATCTGATAGTTTTGCTGAAATAAAGAAAAATAGTCATTTGTGTGCGTTTCATAATTATAACCCATATTGAATATTTAACAAAATAACATTAATACAATTTATTAAAAATTAATTGGACCTCCCTTGAGTTTTATAACACCAATAATTCTTTTTTTGAGAGAGTTAATTAAATTTTTTATCAACTCTTTATCGAGTTGTCGCCATTCCTTAACAATTGCTTCTTTCAAATGATTTGTCGAGTCATATTGACGATTTCGGGCATATACACGTCTCACAAGTATTCCCCAAATGTTCTCAATAGGGTTTAGATCGGGTGAACAAGCAGGCCACTTCATTACATTGATGGAATTATTCTCCATCCAAGTCATGGTTTCGCGACTGGTATGAATTCTGGCATTGTCTTGTTGAAAAATCCATGTTTTTTCGGGATGTTCTCTCAAAAATGGAATTAAACTTTTTTCAAGGACTTGGATATAATCTCTACTGTTCATTCGAGATGATGTGAATTGAATATCCAAACATCCTGAAGCAGAAAATGCGCCCCACATCATCAAGGAGCCTCCACCAAAATTCCTCTTGGAAAAATAAAGAGGTTCCTTTCTTAGATCTCGCCAGTATGAACGAAATCCGTCTGGCCCATCTAAGTTCCATTTCTTTTCATCAGAAAAAATTATCTAAAAAAAAATTAAAAGGTAAAAATAAAAGAAACTTACATAATAAAAATTCATGAAAAATCCTCACGGATGACCAATCTGTAGCCATATTGTTTTCTGCGAACTCGAGCCGAGCATTCTTATGATGAACAGTTATTCGTGGAACACTCTTCATTTTGTTCCTACATATGATAGGACTTCGTCGTAATGTCCGCCAAACAGTTGTTTTAGACACCTTTGTTTCAACAAGAGCGGTCATTTTACTGCAACTTTGGTCCGAGTTGCTTGCCGATCTTAAAATTTTTCTTTCTTCTCGGGAAGAAAGTTTTCTTTTTCTTCCCCTACGCTTTTTTTGCCATATAGGTCAGGGTTTTTTAAAAATTTTGGATTACTCGGCGACTTCGGTTAATTTTTCTAGAGATTTCGCTTATTGTTAACCCTTCCTCTTTAAAAGCTAAAATTTTACCCTTTTCAATATCGTTTAAAGATAACCCACGTGGCATCTTGTAAAAATATTAATTACTAAATAATGACTTTAAAGAAAATTTAAATAATTCTATTTATTGACTTTCAACTGCAAGGATCAACGACTGGGTTATAAATATGAAACGAATAAAAAGGACGATTTTTCTTTATTTCTTTGAAAATTCTAATATATTGAAATTATTTGTAGTAAAATTATAACAAAAATGTTTCTCATTTATATTTGCATTAAAATTAAGGCAAAGATTTATTTATTTTATTGATTTTATTTATTTTATTTTAAAACTTCAAGATGGGTTATAAATATGAAACGCACTGTAATAATTTTCTCTAGCTTAAAAAAAAAAAAAAATTAAATGAAACGCAAAAAATTCAAGAAAATTCAGAATTTTTCAATTGAAAAGATTTGATTTTTGTTATTATAAAAAATTAAAGCCGCTGAAAATTGATTAAATCTCGCAAATGAAAAATAATAAAAATTATTATATAAATAAATTTATTATTTTTTTTCTATAAGAGATATGAGATGTGACTCTGATCAAGAGAAACAGGGACACTTCGGTATTTTAGGCTCGTATAAATAAAATTAAGAGAGTTGCATTTTTGATTGCCTGATACGAGTTGATTGAAAAATTGCAGCACTTAAATAAGAAAGGGCGGGCCCGAGCGACCTTGAGGGGGGGTCCAGGGGGGGGGCGAAGCGAAGGTGGGGTAAGTGGTTAGTCATATATTTCATTAGACGCCTTACACTGCCCCATTAATCGGGGTGGGGGGGGGGGGAGAAATCCTAAACCCCCCCCCCATCAAAAATTTCTGGCTACGCCTATGGACACACTATTGCATAACAGGATAAGAGAAAGTAAAATGAAATCAATGAACGTATGAATAAGTAAATATAAAAAAATTCAAATAAAATTACGATTAGAATTTTTTGCTGGATCATATATTAATACATATAGAAGGAGAGGAAGAATAAAACCAGCATATAATGGACACTTTCACATCAATATTTACTTTCTCTTACCTCTATATATGTTAATATATAGAGAGAGAAAGTATTGGATTAATGTCGACAATTCGAAGTCGAGATTTTGATGGATATACACGTTTTGAGGTCCCCTGAATCTAAAAAAGTGGTTTTCATGACATGGTCTGTCTGTCTGTGTGTGTCTGTCTCTCCCTGTCTCCCTCTCTCTCTCTATCTCTCTGTGTCTGTCTGTGTTCAATTTAAAGCATGAAGAAATTGAGGTTGAAATTTTATATTTAAGTTAGGCATCATCCTGGAGAAAATAAGCTTTTACTGGGTAAACAAAATCTGCCAAAGAGTACTAGTATTTTAATGATGAACTTTTTCAGTTTTTTCGGTTTTCTCAAAATTCGCTCCAACGATTTTCAAAAATCAATTATTTTTTAGAGGCTCTTTAAATTGTATATTCTCATTGAAATCTTCTGAAGACCACACTTTACTCTTATACTTCATAGGAAAGATAGGAGAAATGGTTGCCATGGTAACAAAATATAAATATTCTCCCATGTTTATAAATTTTACATCTTGAATTCAAATGTACTGTACTGACGAAAAAATACAGTATACACAAAAAATCTGGTGTGACAAGCATAGAACACAACTTTCGATTACCGAAAGTAAGAGAAAGTTGTGTGCTGTGCGACCAGTCACACCAGATTTTTATTTTCAGTCTCCTTCTCTATTCAAATAAAATTTTGAAAATCTGCTTACTCTACGCCCAAGTAAATGTTCATATCGACTCACTGTACAATGAGGCGCTCACAGATACAAATATTCACTTTTGCTTAATTTATTAAAAAAAAAAAACATGTGGAAGGGAGTATCGAGCACCCAAAACGTCGGAACACATTGAATTTAATGCCTATATTACTTGTAGATAATATACAATTTATTATGTAAAGTGTGTATTATTGGAATTTTCAAATAAATAAGTTATGAAATATCGTTTAGGATAGAAATTTTACAAAATCAAACCTTAAAAGAACAAAATTACTTTGATTTCCCCTTAAAATCTTGAGACGAATTGCTAATTTCTCGATTAAAAGTAAAAATATTCTCAACTTATATTATAAATTATTAAAATATAATCCTATAATATAATTGGGAAGGAATTTACCTAAATCGGGCTCGAAGTTTGAGAGAAATTGACTTTTTTGTCGGGAGGCCAAGGGACGCCCAGCTGCACTCTTCAATGGCACTCACAACACTAAATGTATAAAGCCCATGAGAGAGAATCGAACGTGGGTTCGACCTCTCTCATCGGCCACCAACTCACTACTAAATGCTCTATAACCCCAAGACAGGTGGACTCTTGCCATCCTCGACAAGCTGTAACCTGTCTAAAATAATGATAAGTATAATTCAATCTAACACGAAAAAAATGAATCAATTGGCAATTTCTATAAACCCGCGAAGGGGCTATAGGAAGGGACCTTTAATGTTATAGAAATTCCTAATTAATACGTTTTTTCGTGTAATAATTGAATTATACTTATCAATATTCCTTCCCTTCGATGGGCTATAGGATTATTTAGTTTATCTAGTCGTGTATTGTATGAAATATATATTGAATGGGGACACCTATAAAAATTAGTATAAGTTGAAAAGTTGATAAAATAATTATTAAAAAAAAACTATAAGAGAGGAATAATAAGTGATTAAATAAATGATTTTTTAAAATAATCTTTAGGAAATTTATAAAGCGAAAATTCGGTTTCGGTTACGGTTTCGGCCAGTTTCGGCCAAAAATCATGGTTTCGGCCAAAATGTAGCCGAAACTTTCGGCCGGCCGAAACTTGAGTCTTAAAAAAAAGGTCAAATGATTTGCACTTGAAGGAGAAAAAATTTTTGTCTCCCTAAAAAAAGATAAAATGATTTTCACGGAGGGGAAAAAATTTCAAAAAAAAAAAAATATAAAATTTTTTTATAGGAAATACAAGTTTCGGTTTCGGTTACGGTTTCGGCCGAAACTAAGGTTGAGGTCGAATATTCGGTTTCGGTTTCGGCTGAAAATCTTGTTTCGGTCGGACCCTAATAAATACCCTAAAATAATCTTAAATTTTTGAAAAAAATTTCTTGATCCCCCCCCCATCAAAAATTTCTGGCTACGCCAATGTGTAGGCCTATTCATCGCCATTATTTGCACAAAGGGCAGTACAAGAAAATTAAATGTATCGCCCTTGACTAACTAACTAACTCAGTTTATGAATCAACGACTGATGAAGGGACAGGACAATAAATTTGACCCGAAACGTTTCGGTATTCCGTGAGCATCCAGTTGCTTATATTTTTATTGATGCATTTGCCTTCCAAAGGACACCCTTTGAAAGTCTGAAGAGAAGAGTGGGTTGAAGAAAAATCATCCCTAAAATGAATAACTCACACTGGGGGCGCAAACAGGGGTTAATTATTTTAAATCAATTATATTAAAAATACATTGTTAGAAAATATAAAATAAACTGCTGTATTTATAATAAGTTGATAAAAATAAATGAATTCATTTGAACTATCAAGATCGTAACATCGAAAAAACTTAATTTAAATTCATTAAGTAAAGATAAGCAAGATGGAAATATTTCTATTTCCTATCCAAGTGTGAGTGTGTCTGTTTGTGGATGTGTGGGTGGGTGGGAGGTACCGTGGGTTATAAATTAGAATGTTTATTTGGCTGTGCCGGTGTCGGCCACCCGGTGGCCAACTCCAACTCTCGGGGCGACCCGCTGCGCGCGACGTTTATTTATTTATAACTAGATAAAAACGTGAAAAATCGGTAAATGAAAAATGGTGCATTAATGTGTGTGCACTTCGCTATAATAAACACTTATAGATTGAGATCCAAGTCAACAGGGGACAATTTATTGCTGAGGTGGAACAAGGGCCATGCGTGAGGTCCGAGGGGATCCCAACCACTTGTTTTCTACCTCCACCTGCCATTCTTCACAAAAATAAACTTAATTTTACAAATTTTTTTTTTTTTTTTTTGTTTGTTTTAACTTTAAACATTATTTAAATTGAGTGTATTTCGAATAATTTAACGTCCACGAGACGCTATGGCCATTAAGTCTCCTACTTCATGTTCTGTATGTTAATATCATATTTATAATATCATGTAATGTTATAAAAGGAAATTTTTTATATTATCGGAATTATGTTTTCTATTCTTTTTTCTGAATTAGAAATTCATCCAAAGCAGGGCAGTAGCCAGGATCCAAACTCTTCCCCTTCCCCCCAAAAAAAATTAAATAATAAATAACAGGAACAGGTAGATGAAGGCAGCCAGCAAAGAACAAAAACTTTATTTAAATATCGTCGACGTTTCGGGAACGCATCGCTCCCATCTTCAGGACCATAAATTGTTAATGTTATCGTCCTGAAGATGGGAGCTCAGCCATTAATTTCCTCTTTTTAAATAATAAATAAAAAAATCTGGTGTTACTGGTCACCCAGAAAACAACTTTATCTTTCCTTTGGTAAGAGAAAGTTGTGTTCTGTGCTTGCCACACCAGATTTTTTGTGTTGATATATGTTTAGTTTCCGCTAATAAATTAAAATTCCCATTCACACACACATACACGCAGTCTTCTCGGCAACACAGGCCATATAAGACTTTTACGATATCCGTTATTGATTAATATACATATTTGGGGTCCAGGCATTCTTATTTAAACCATTTGATATTCAAATGAAGATTATCACGCTATCCCCTACACCAGGGGCGGCGCGTCCACTAGGCAAACTAGGCGGTCGCCTAGGGCGGCAACCTGGAGAGGGCGGCAAAAAGGGAAAAATAAAAAAAAATTTTGCTTCCACAAGCGGCACCCGAAAAAAAATAAAAAAATTTCGGTACCGGCGGGGGCGGCACACGGGAAAAAATTTTGGTTCCGCGGGCGGCAAAAATTCTGTGTCTCTAAAAAAAGGTAAAAAATTTTGGTTCCGCGCAAGAGGAAATGTTCCGCGGGCGGCACACGGAAAAAAAATTTTGGGGGAAAAAATTTTGGTTCCGCGCAAGAGAAAATGTTCCGCGGGCGGCACACGGAAAAAAAATTTTGGTTCCGCGGGCGGCAAAAATTCTGTGTCTCTAAAAAAAAAGGTAAAAAATTTTGTTTTCGCGCAAGAGAAAATGTTCCGCGGGCGGCACAGGGGAAAAAATTTTGGTTCCGCGAAAAAAAAAAAAAAAAAAATTTCGCAGAAAAATTTTTGAGATCAGGGAAAATTTTAAGGAGGGGGCGGCAAATTAAACTTTTAAAGTTTTTTTGGGGGGCGCAAAAAAAAATATCTTGCCTAGGGCGGCAGAATAGCTTGCGCCGGCCCTGCCCTACACCAAGATCGAAGGACAAGATATTGCCAGGTCAGCAAACATTTTCAAAACTTTTTTAAAAAGCTGCACAAAATATTGAATACTACATTTTTCATGCAAAATTTCTCTTCACACTCAATATATTTGCACATAGACGACATCTTCAGAATTTTGTAC
Organism: Euborellia annulipes; assembly: GCA_023213315.1. Lineage (NCBI taxonomy): Eukaryota > Metazoa > Arthropoda > Insecta > Dermaptera > Anisolabididae > Euborellia > Euborellia annulipes. Next base: position 11,558 of record JAKCPI010013212.1, on the reverse strand, counting down.
TCAATTTTTTTTTTTTTTGGCTAGTGTGAGGGCCTAGGGTGGCTCTTATTTTTCGAAGTTGGAAATTTATTCGCGCTACCCCCTAGTTTGGTGCCATTGCCAAAAAAAATAACCTGTGTAAAATTTCAGCTCAATCGGATAAGGGGAAAGGGTGCCCCAAGAGCCCTGAAAATTGAAAAAAAATCAGAAAATATTCATTTTATTTATTTATCTTGTTAAATATAAATTATATACAAAAAAGTGTTATATAAAAGTTGTAGATCTATAAAAAATACACATAATAACATCTATCAGTTTTTTATGCACGGCTAACGGTTTCAGAGAAAACCGCGAAAATCCATTTTTACTTTCTCTTACCTATACATGTAATATATATATATAGAGAGAAAATATTTGGTTTCATGTAATAAATTTGATGTCGAGATTTTGATGGATATACACGTTTTGAGATCCCCTGAGTCCAAAAAAATGGTTTATGCAACATGGTCTGTCTCGGTGGGGGTGGGTGGGAGTGTTTTGTGAACAAAATATATCATGAACGAAAAGAGCTAGGAGATTGAAATTTTATATTTAATTAAAGTACCCCCCTGGCACGTGACACGAAGCTTTAGAACAAAATCGGCCAAGAAGTACTAGTACTTTACTGATGTACTTTTTCAGTTTTTTTTTATTTTCGATTTTCTCAAAATTCGTTCTAACGATTTTGATTAAAATTCATAAATCAATTATCTATATATAATAATTGCGGTGTGTCCGTCTGTCCGTCTGTCCGTCCGTAGGTCTGTCCGTCTGTCCGTCTGTCCGTCTGTCACGCTCTGTTTGACCAACTTCCCGTTGGAATTTTGAAACGAAATTTTGCAGTCTTATAAAGGACGTTATGGAGAGTCCCGGAAAAAATACTCGGGTCCCGAAATTCCTATAACTTTTTGAGTTATTAATTGATAAAGTTACGATTTCTCCCATAGGAAATGTATAGAGAAAAATTAATGTATTCTTTGCAGTTGTGTATTCTATGAAGGTAAACAAATCCTCAAGCTGGCACTGGATTGGAATACGTAGTAATAATAATTTTCTTTTTATAATTAAGAAAAGGCGAGGGTCCGCCGCAGGCGGGCCCGAGCCAGCGGCTGGGGGGTCCAGGGGGGCGTAGCCCCCCTGTCTAGACGCCAGGCGGTTTTTCATATTTAAGAAAGGCGAGGGCCCGCCGCAGGCGGGCCCGAGCCAGCTGGTGGGGGGTCCAGGGGGCGTAGCCCCCCTGTCTAGACGCCAGGCGGTTTTTCATATTTAAGAAAGGCGAGGGTCCGCCGCAGGCGGGCCCGAGCCAGCTGGTGGGGGGTCCAGGGGGGCATAGCCCCCTGTCTAGACGCCAGGCGGTTTCTCATATTTAAGAAAGGCGAGGGTCCGCCGCAGGCGGGCCCGAGCCAGCGGCTGGGGGGTCCAGGGGGCGTAGCCCCCTGGCTAGACGCGAAGCCCGCCGAAGGCGGGCGGCGCGGCTAGTTTTTAGATGATCTTTGAAATATATATTCTCATTTTGCCCTTGAAATATTTTGAAGCACACATTACTGTTGTACTTCATAGAAAGATAGGATCAATGGTTCTCATGATAAAAAAATTATTTGAAAGTTGTGTTCTGTGCTTATCACACCAGATTTTTCGAGTCAACATATATTTAGTGTCCAAAAGTATGGTACATCTGAATTTTAAAATGTAAAATTTATAAATATAGAAAAATATTTATATTTTGTTATAGGGAGAACGATTGATCCTATCTTTCTATGAAGTACAAGAGTAATGTGTGCTTCAAAATATTTCAAGGGCAAAATGAATATATATTTCAAAGATCATCTAAAAAATAATTGATTTATGAATTTTAATCAAAATCGTTAGAACGAATTTTGAGAAAATCGAAAATAAAAAAAACTGAAAAAGTACATCAGTAAAGTACTAGTACTTCTTGGCCGATTTTGTTCTAAAGCTTCGTGTCACGTGCCAGGGGGGTACTTTAATTAAATATAAAATTTCAATCTCCTAGCTCTTTTCGTTCATGAGATATTTTGTTCACAAAACACCCCCACCCCCACTCCCACCCCACCCCCACCGAGACAGACCATGTTGCATAAACCATTTTTTTGGACTCAGGGGATCTCAAAACGTGTATTTCCATCAAAATCTCGACATCAAATTTATTACATGAAACCAAATATTTTCTCTCTCTATAGGGGAGAGGGCGGGACATTGGGACACGAGGCACATTGGGACATTCGAATTTTAGCGCTACTAAATGTAAAGTTAGATTGTACTCTTTGACCATTAGGGTGCATTAAGTGCCCATTTTATTATAGAAAAATTTTAACAGCGTCAAGCTACGCCATAGCTAGTTACACGTTGCTACATCATATTTGTCCTGCGTTGTAAAAAAATCGGAAATCGTTTGAGGTCGATTATTTTTCATATGAACGTTTGAATAAAGACAGTTGAAATATTAGAGATAAGTGGACTTGTTTATTCTTACTATTTCGGTACATGCAGATGTAATTGTTTATTTTAGCTATTTGTATAGCCTCATTTTGTTTATAAACATGATTGAGGTAGATTGGGACATCTAGCGAGAGGCACATGTGGACACTAATAAATAAGAAATTATATATAATATTTAAGATATTATATTGTGGACAGGGCCGCAGACAGACTTGACGGGCCCCGGGGCTACTTACCAAAATATACCAAACTAATGTGGTACTTTATTTGAAACCTCTCGCGTATTAAGCTAATTTCAAAAGACTTTCCGATGAGCTAGAGGTGGGAAATTTCATATTTAAGGGTATTTTTGATGACGCTAATCATCAGTTGGGTTTTACCAAAATATACCAAACTAATGTGGTACTTTATTTGATGCCTCACGCTTTCTTAATACTCTATAATAATAAAAAAGACTAAAAAAGATTAAAATAAAAATATAATAAAAAAAACTTTTTAAAAAAAATGCTTTTATTTAAATCGACCTAAAAAGAGATAAATAATTTAATTGTTCTTGTTAAAATTGTTGAATATTTATAACTTAAAATAAAAGCGTGGGGCGCTCATTAATAGCTTAAGGAATTGTCTATAGCCTCGGAATAACTAACGCTTTTATTTTAAGTTATAAATATTCAACAATTTTAACAAGAACAATTGAATTAAATTATTTATCTCTTTTTAGTTCGATTTAAATAAAAGCATTTTTTTAAAAACGTTTTTTTTTTATTATATTTTTATTAGCTATCCTGAGTCGTGAAAAAGATTGATTTGAGATTAAAAGGCCCGGGCCCCCTGAGGAAAAAAAAAATTCAAGAAAATGATTTTTTTTAATTGAAATTTTAACCATGAAAATTATTTTTTATTAGAATTTTAAGGTGGGAACGCAATGGGCCCGGGCCCGGGGATATAGCCCCCCTTGCCTCCCCTGTCTGCGGTCCTGATTGTGGAATATATCTGACCTGATATATTGATTGATATTGTAATCTTACTAATTGATTTTAATTTGTATTTTTTTTTCTCTTTTTTTAAGTGAATCGTTTATTTCAGAAACCACCTAAGCGACAAAATTTCAAATCATGTGTTTTTGGTGCTACTGTACAACAGTTACTACAACAGTTAAGAGTGCAAAACAAAAAAATACCTATTGTTTTCCCTAAGGATTTTTTTTTTTTAAATAATTATTTTATTAACTCTCATAAATTCTAAAATCTAACAAAAAAACTTATAAATAATTGAAAAAATCTCTAATATTTGCGAATTTTGTATTAAAATTATTTTTTATTTCAAGAAAAAAAATTTTTTTATTTTTGTTTATTTATAATTATTATATTATCTAAAAAAAATTTCTCCACTTTAAGTTTCTTGGAGAAGGGGGGGGGGGGGGTTCATAAAACTTTTGGGCCCCCCCCCCCCAAGCAGAAATCCTGGCTATGCTACTGATATCTACGGTAACAAAATTGTTTAAAATAATAAAACTGCATTATTATTTACACTTTAGATTAAAATTAGACATACAATGAAAATGAAAAGGGGGCGATAGGTGTTAGTCAACCTCCAAAAAGGGGCGATGGGCCAACAAAGGTTGGGAATCTCTGTGTTAGATTGTGCCACCTTTATTCACCAAATTATTTTTTTAGAACAAAACAAATTGGTTTTGTCCACATCTGCCTCTTCGCTGTCCAAATCTACCTCACCCAAGAGGTACATTGGGACAATTCTGATTTTTTGGAAAATTGCAAAAATCTAATTCATCTATTGGTGAATAAGCGCTAAGCCTATGGCAATAGATAGTGCATTTATCAGTCTCAACAACATAACATTATATGATCATTAATATTGAAAGCCAAACTATACACAGCTAATTTTATTTGTACTGTCCCAATGTCCCGCCCTCTCCCCTATATATTACATGTGTAGGTAAGAGAAAGTAAAAATGGATTTTCGCGGTTTTCTCTGAAACCGTTAGCCGTGCATAAAAAACTGATAGATGTTATTATGTGTATTTTTTATAGATCTACAACTTTTATATAACACTTTTTTGTATATAATTTATATTTAACAAGATAAATAAATAAAATGAATATTTTCTGATTTTTTTTTCAATTTTCAGGGCTCTTGGGGCACCCTTTCCCCTTATCCGATTGAGCTGAAATTTTACAAAGGTTATTTTTTTTGGCAATGGCACCAAACTAGGGGGTAGCGTCAAAAAAAATCTCAAAAAATTTGTAGTAGTAGTAGCTAAGAGCCACCCTAGTGAGGGCCCCTGGGTTTGAAGCGAATTTAAGTTTTTCTATTGACATTTCACTGATAATGTTAAATATTCTTTTATAATTATTTTTCAATTTAAAATTCTTCTTGGTCCCCAGTTATCAAAAAAAATTTTTATCTAGTCAATCCTTATAGCGGATTAATTTTTCTAATATGAAAAAATTAAAGAATAAAAATATTTAATTAGACTATACCCTGAATTTTTTCCATTCCTGTTTTGATTCCTGCCTATAACCCAGTGAGTTCCAAACTTTATGTTAACACGCCTCCCTTAAAAATATTTAATCTTATGACGCCTCGCCCTCCCCTCCCCTCGCCCCCCCCCCTTCCCATTTTATACAATAATACAAAAACAAAAATTTTTAATGCTAAAAAATATAAATTTATATAAAAATATTTTTTTATTCTTATTTATATTAAAACTAAGTTAGCAATCATTTGGAAAATTGGTCCTGGGGGCAATATTCGCGCCTCTCCTTAGACTATGCCGCGCCTCACAGTTTGGAAAACGCTGGTATAAGGGCATTTTATGGCTGGTGGAATTTGTATCAGGAATGAAAGAAGAAAAAGCAACCAGAATTTTTTCTTTAAAAATATATTTTAACAGCTTATGTTTCGGCCTTGGTAAAAGCCATCCTCGGATGACCAGTAACAGCTCCGATGATGGCTTTGACCAAAGCCGAAACGTCAGCTGTTAAAATATATTTTTAAAGAAAAAATTCTGGTTGCGTTTTCTTCTAACTTTCATTCCTGAAGAATAAAGGGTCGAACTAAGCCGAACGCACAACTTTGCCCACCCATTATTCAAAGAAATAACGCGTTTGTTTATTTTTTTTGATTTTGCTCTGTTTTGCACAATTTTTGAATTTAAATGATTTTTTAACAAATTTGTGACAAATTAGGATACAAATATTATATATCATTTTACTCGGGAGAAAGTCTAGTTTCTGAATATTTAAAAAAAATTATAGGTTATGTAAGAAAAAAATATTGGCCCCACTCTAGAGCGCCCCCTAATGGTCCGATGTTTATCAAAAGCTTTTTAGTTCTTGGCCTTTACCTCTAGTTTATGTGTGCAAAATTTCAAAACAATTGGGTGAATAGTTTTTGAGTTTTCGTTGACGAAAAATATTACCACAGACATACACACACACACACACACCCCCACACACACACACACACACACACACACACACAGACATCATTCCAAAAACTACTTAAATGGATTCAGGGGACCTCAAAACGCATTTTGGAAGCTTCAGAAAAATTTCGATTTTTTTTTTACGATTACATTAACGTTACCTGTCCAACCTACGGTTGATGGGCAAAGTTAAAAATATTTTTCTCAAATCTTATTTTCACGCCCAAGGGGGTGCCTAACTTAACTATAAAATTTCAACCTCCTAGCTCAATTCCTTCATGCTTTAAATTGAACCTAAATAGAAACACAGACAGAACATGTCGCGAAAACCATTTTTTTGAATTCACGGGACCTCAAAACGTGTATATCCATCAAAGTCTCGACATCGAATTTTTGACATGAATCCAATACTTTCTCTCTATACATATAGGTAAGAGAAAGTAAAAATTCAAATCCAATTGAGATTAGTTCTATATACAAAAAGATGCGGTAACTCGCCCCAGGAAAATTCTAAGTGGACTAATCATATCTTACTTTTCTACCTAATGAAAAAAACCCTACAATATTCTGCAAGGGATTCGATGAGTTCCTAAGTTACCCAGTGTAAAAGTTATCTGATTATGAGGGTTTCGAGATCTTCAAAAATTAATTCCGCCCCAGTAATAAGAAATTTTAGAATGACATTAAAATGTTTCTATCCCACTATGCTATTTGCTAAATATTGAATATAAATTTTAACTCAAACGGAATGCACTTATTTTTTAGTAAAAGTATTAAAAAACATTAATATCTTTGTGCATTATAGGGGATGGGGCATTAACCCCCCCCTGGTTAATGCCTTCATACCTGCCTCTCCACCCCCCCCCCCCCCCCACTTAAGAAAATGCGAGCCTTCACCGCGAAATTACTCTCAAAATAATTTGAATACATTTATAAATAATTATTTTAATTTTTATTTAATTTTGAAATTATTTTATTTTAATTTTCAACCCTTAATCCACCCTGTGTAAAAGTACATTAAGAAAATTTGATTAACAAAAATATAGGCCATATAGAAATAATATAATGGTAAATAATGGTGACTTAAGAAAAGATACAAAAAAATGCCCTCGGGCTTGGTGTAGTGTGTAGCGTGCCTACCTTCTATACCGAACGTCAAGGGTTCGAATCCCTGGCAGTCCGAAATGAATACCAAATGACTCAAATAGAAATGCCTGGACCCCCAATATATATATTATTAATTAATAACGGTTATCGTATAAAGTCTTATATGGTCCGAGTTGCCAAAAAGACTGTGAATGTGTGTGAGTGTTGAGTGTGAATGAGAAAAAAGTGGGAGTGTTTAAAAAAGATAAAAAATAAAAAATAATTTTTTTTTCAATGACACCTACCCCCCCTCCCCCTCTCAACAGCTTATATTCTCCCTCTACCCTTAGTGAAATGCAAAATATTTAATTTAATATTCAAAAGAATCGTTTTTCGCAGTCAAATTATTTGTTTCTATCATTTTTTTTTAACGATAAAAGGCATAATAATTACCTTTAATAAGAAACTCAAGAGGGTGTGCTGGTTGACGGTGAGGTCAGGGTGGGTTGCACTATATTAATTATTCACTTTGATTCACTTTAAACACAAAAAAAAGATAGCAGCGCCTGCATCCCAGCCACGCGCTCGACTGGACTGAACGAGTGATTCGTTTCTCTCTTTGTTTTGGAATAAAATAGATGGAAATAACAATTCCCTTTTTATTAAAAGTAAAAAAAATACCTTTTACTCTAATCTAACTATATTTAGAGATGGAAAAGAATGTCAACAAGTGATTTGGAATATTCCAAGGCCTTTCTTAAATAAACAACCCTTCATCCCCCTAATCAAAATAATAATCAACGCTATTTTTTGAATGTTTTTTAATTATTTGGCTTCGATTTAGCTAAAATAATTTTTTTTTTTTTTATTAAAAAAAACATTCACACTTTTTTCTCATTCACACCAAGGGCGGATCCAGAGGTGTTTCTCGGGGGGGTAATCTGGTGTGACTCGTCGCACAGCATACTATTTTTTCTTAATTTCAGTAATTTAAAGGCGCATTCTGTACTTGTTTGCCAGAATATAAATACAAATCAAATTTTTAAGTATTAATTTTTAAAATTTTACGTTAAAAATAATTTTTTTTGCGAAAAAAAGGTATTTTTTCAAATCTCTTGTATCCGCCCTTGATTCACACTCACATTCACACAGTCTTTTCGGCAACTGAGGCCATTTAAGACTTTTAACGATACTCAGTATGTTTAATATATCAATTGAGGGTCCAGGCATTTTTATTTAAGTCATTTGGTTAAAATAAATTTAAAAAACATTTTTTTTTTTAATTTTTCAACCCCTTATCCAATCCTAATAAATAAAATAATTAACAATGCTATCGCCTTCTGCGAGCTTCGCGTCTAGTCAGAAAAAAAATTAAAACCCTGAAAAACTTCCCTGGATCCGCCTTTGGGTTTTACACATAGTATAATTTTCTAGAATGAGACTTACTTTAGGCCAGTGGTTTCCAAACTTTATGTTACAAAGCCTCCCTTAAAAATATTTAATCGTATGACGCCCCTCCCCCACCCATTTAATAAAATAATACAAAGACAAACATTTTTAATACTAAAAAATATAAATTTATATAAAAATATTTTTTTTATTTATTCATATTTATTATTTTAATTAAAAACTCCATCCCAGAATCTTCTAAATTATTTTATTATTTTATTTATAAAACTAGCAATCATTTGGAAAATTGATCTTGTTGGCCCTCTCTTCGCGCCTCCCCTTAGCCTCCCTAGGTTTGGAAAACGCTGCTAACTCACTTTTTACTATTGTTTTATACATATTAAAATACTGGTATTCACGATTTATTAATTTCTTTTACTTTCTCTTACCTATGTATATATGTAATATATATATAGAGAGAAAGTATTGGATTCATGTCAAAAATTCGATGTCGAGATTTTGATGGATCTTCACGTTTTGAGGTCCCCTGAATCCAAAAAAGTGGTTTTTGCGACATGGTCTGTCTGTCTGTGTGTGTGTGTGTGTGTGTGTGTGTGTGTGTGTGTGTGTGTGTGTGTGTGTGTGTGTGTGTGTGTGTGTGTGTGTGTGTGTGTGTGTGTGTGTGTGTGTGTGAACAAAATATCTCAAGAACGAAAAGAGCTAGGAGGTTGAAATTTTATATTTAAGTTAGACACCCCCATGGGACGTGACACGAAGCTTTTGAACAAAATCGACCAAAAAGTACTAGTACTTTACTGATGCACTTTTTCAGTTTTTTTCGATTTTCTCAAAATTTGCTGCAACGATTTTTTTTAAAATTCATATATCAACTATCTTTTAGTTGCTCTTTAAAATGTATATTCTCATTTTGTGATTGAAATCTTCTGAAGACCACTTTACTCTTGTTCTCCATAGAAAAGATAGGAGAAATGGTTGCCATAGTAACAAAATATAAACATTTTGCCATACTTATAAATTTTACATCTTGAAAATCGAATGTACCATACTGTCGGAAACTAAATACATGTCGACACAAAAAATCTGGTGTGACAAGCACAGTGCACAACTTTCGATTACCGAAGGTAAGAGAAAGTTGTGTGCTGTGCGCCAGTCACACCAGATTTTTTTCTTTGTCGTGATGAAATGTAATATGAAAGGTAATTTAATAGATTTTTATTCTGATACAAATGACGTTTCGATTTATTTTAAATCTTACAAATAATCTAACTTGTCAATCTGAGAATTTATTTTTAGATCGTGTAGAGATATCTTTAAAGAAGTCATTTTTAAACTCAAGGCTCCCATCCAACTCCATTTTCCATCTTTAGTTACAAAAATATTGTGAAATTCTAGTTATTGATTAAGGGTATTTTAAAAAAATTTTATAGATAATAAAATAAAAGAGAGGAATTTTTTATTGGAAGTGTTTTTTTCGAAAAGAGCCAAGCATATGCAGAGCACACTCATACACACTTGTCGGCTATAAAGTAACTTTCAACGACACACAAAGGTTCCCGAGGGATTTGCTCCCCTCCTAAGCTCACGACACCTGAGTATCCATCCCCCTTACATCTGTTGTTTTGTATCTTTACGGAAGTGTTTAAGAGATAAAACACGCTTTAAAAAAACTACCCGAGAGGCTCGTGTGGTGTAGTCGATCGCAAATAAAAAAAAAACCTCCGTAGAGAGAAATAAAGAGAGGTTTCTATTTCTCAGACATACTAATTATATGTGTTGGGAAAAAAAATTATTAGAACATTTTATTAGACATGTATATGCGCCAAGGCGAGAGTTTAAAAAATTCTCAAATAAACATTGATCTTGGGCAAGATTGTAGGGGATATTGTTAACGATAAATAATGAAATGCAAAAATAAACTACACCTTTTGAATGCGATTGCCAAGAAAATTTTATTCTATTTCTCCAAATTAACTATGTATTAGCCAGGGGAGACGGAACGAATTGGAATCAGGGGGGGAATTTTTTTAGATAATTAAAACAATTTAATATGTTCAAATAGTCAGAGGCGTACCGAGGCAGTTGGGGGCCTGGGGCGGCACTAGAAGAGGGGGCCTAATATTGAATTTTTTTTTGGGGGGGGGGTATTCATCTTTAAATATCCTTCTCCATACACAAAAATATTTTTAAAATATCGTATATCCCTGAACCCCAAGGGCCCCGGGGCCTCTCAAAGGGAAATTTTCATTAAATTTTGTTCTTACTTGAGCCCTGGGGCCTCTCAAGGAGAAATTTTCTTTAAATTTTGCTTTTTTTAAATCTAATTTTTTCCGTTTTTACTTGAGGCCTGAGGGCCCCGGGGCCTCTCAAAGGGAAATTTTCATTAAATTTTGTTCTTACTTGAGCCCTGGGGCCTCTCAAGGAGAAATTTTCATTAAATTTTGCTTTTTTTTATCTAAATTTTTCCGTTTTTACTTGAGCCCTAAGGGCCCCGGGGCCTCTCAAAGAGAAATTTTCATTAAATTTTTCTTACTTGAGCCCCGGGGCCTCTCAAAAGGAAATTTTCATTAAATTTTGCTTTTTTTATCTAAATTTTTCCGTTTTTACTTGAGGCCTGAGGGCCCCGGGGCCTCTCAAAGGGAAATTTTCATTAAATTTTGTTCTTACTTGAGCCCTGGGGCCTCTCAAGGAGAAATTTTCATTAAATTTTGCTTTTTTTTATATAAATTTTTCGGTTTTTATTTGAGCCCTAAGGGCCCCGGGGCCTCAAAGAGAAATTTTCATTAAATCTTTTTTTTTATAAATATATGGGGGCCTATTCCGGCTCGGGGCCTGGGGCGGACCGCCCCCCACGCCCCCCCCCCCTCGGTACGCCACTGCAAATAGTATAAAACAAAAACAAATCTACTATAAAACTTTAAAAATTTTAAATAAAATCACAATTTTAATAAAATTAAAATTTTAAAAAATTTGCTAGTGATTTTATCAAAAATTTTTTTAGGCTATATTTATACTATTTGAAGGAAATAATATTTTTAATTTTCTTCTTTTAATTCAATATAAAATGATTTTAGAAATTAGAAATATTAATACATTAGGGCAGTGGTTTCCAAACTTTATGTTACCACGCCTCCCTTAA
>JAKCPI010013211.1:0-32767 GCA_023213315.1 Euborellia annulipes | reverse complement strand
ATTCAGGGGACCTCAAAACGTGTATATCCATCAAAATCTCGACATCGAATTTTTGACATGAAACCAATACTTTCTCTCTCTATATATATTAACATATATATAGAGGTAAGAGAAAGATAAAAAAATTTCTGATTATTTTCTTTCAATATAGAAAAATTTATTTTTAATGGTAATTGTATTTATTATTACTACATTTTCCTTCATACTTATTTTATCAAATCTAATAAAAATATTCCAAACAGTTTGCGCTTTAAAAAAGATGTAAAGTGATTAAGCTTCATTAAAATAAAAGGGATGTTTATTTTTGAGTTGATGATATATTTATGAATATTTAAACTAACTTAAATCTTTTAAAGACTTGTTATCTTTTCATAAAAAAGTATTTTTTTTTTAAATTTAATTAAAACCGATAATAAATTAACTAATTGAAATATTAATTAACTCAAAAATTTTCTTTTTTTATAAAATTATTTAGCATACTCGGCTATTTGAAACTATTGCAATTGACTTTTTTAATTAAAGAGTTAAAACCGGAGGCGAAACTCATTATTAGGAAACCATAGATTTAAATTATTCATGAAAGGAGGATGAGATCCAACCCAAATTGGACAGAACAAAATATTAGTTTCACTTATGAAATTTTGTATTTTATGAACAAAAAAAAAATATCTTTAATTACGGTATATTGATGATTCGAAATTTTAAATAAACATTTGACTATTTTTCACTCTAATTTAAATATTAAAAAAATCTGGTGTGACTGGTCGCACAGCACACAACTTTCTCTTACCAAAGATTGTGTTCTGTGCTTATCACGGTCGAATTTTGAATCCAATACTTTCTCTTTATATATATTAACATAAATAGAGGCAAGAGAAAGTAAAAATAATTAAAATTAATATTTTCTCATTTAATACAATCGCTGTTTTTTATACAAAAAAAAAATAAATAAATAAATTGCTAATAAACAATTTTATTTTTTATTTTTTTTTTTTTATCCATTTCATTTTGATTATAAAGCTTATATTCATTATAGAACGAATTTATTTAATTTTTTTGAATAAAATTAGAGTAATTAATCTAACATTAATTTAAAAAAAAATTTTATTATATTTAAAATGATTTATTAATTCAAATGTTAGTCAATTCTCCAATAAAAAAAAAATGTTTCAAATTTATTTATGGTAGTTACTAGTGTTTTGATTTTTAAATAATAATTAAAAAATCTGGTGTGATTGCCGCACAGCACACAGCTTTGATTATTGCAAGGGCGGATCCAGAGTTGTTTCTTTGGGGGAATCTGGTGTGACTCGTCGCACACACACTATTTTTTGTTTAATTTCGGTAATTTAAAAGCGCATTCCGTACATGTTAGCCAGATATAACCCATACACACAAACTCGGGTTGGACCCCAGGCAGTCCATGAATTTTTTAAGCCAATTTGATACCAAAGCTTAAAAATAAATTTTTTGACCCCAAAAAAGGTATTATTTAATATCGGGGGGGTAAGACAGCCTTATACCCCCCCCCCCATTGATCCGCCACTTGGATTATTGCTATGGTTATTGAAAGTTGTGATCTCTTTTTGTCACACTAGATTTTTTTGTGTCGATATATATTTAGTTTACGCCAATATATTATAATTCAAGATGTAATAGGTTCTAAAAAATAATTGATTTATGAATTTTAATCAAAATCGTTAGAACCAATTTTGAGAAAATAGAAAAATATATCAGTGAAGTACTAGTACTTTTATTGAAAAGCTTATTTTCTCTTAACTTAACGCTATAAATATAAAATTTCAACCTCGTAGTTCAATTCATTCATGCTTTATTTTGAACACACACACACACAACACACTTCAAACCATTTTGCGTGTCCCATTTTTTTTTAGCTCAGTGGATCTCAAAACGAGTATATCTATCAAAATCTTGACATCGAATTTTTGACATGAATCCAAAACTTTCTTCTCTATATATACAAGTACAAAGCAAGACTAAAATTCGTTCAAAAACAAGAATTGTCAAAAAAAAGGTTTTTACTGGAAAGTAGCTAAATACCTAATAGAAAACAAAGTAATACAGAGAACTTGATATTTTAATTAATTGTTCTAAACAAATAATAATGAAATTAATTATCTAATAGAGATGGGTTAGAGATGTTCAAAAAATTTTTGATTAAAGTTATTATTATAATTTTTTATTTTGATTTATTTTTATGATAGTTATTAGAAGTCATAAACGAAAATTCGATTTACCGTTTCGTTGTTAGGTTCATCACGCTATATCTATAAGTAAGCAACGAATATAGTTTGAAATGGTCGCTCCCTCTGCCAGCTTGTGACTGAGTTCAGTTCAGTGATGAGGGGCTGTTACTTACTTCACCCTTATCCCTTTCTCCCCACCACTCTCTATCTCTTTCCCGCACATTGCCCGGGCGCATCTTCCCTCTCTTTCGCACTCCCTCGCCTCGGGGGAGATGACGTTGCATTCGGGGGTCGGGGGGGGGGGGGGGGAGTGGGAGCGTCCCTCGTCCTTTCCCTAAGGGCGGAAGGGACTAGCAAAACTAGAAGCGAACCAACCAACCAGTGAACGAACAAAGGTTGTTGCATGCAGTGTGAAAATCAAAAAAAAACTTTCTATATAAGGCCATCCACCTACCTAACTGTGTCTACAGGTGTGATTAAAACTCAATCGACAAGCACATTGATTGAACCAACCAAACAACCTTTAAATGGATTAATTGTTTATGTATATAACACACAAACAAATATTTATACAGAATCGGGGTTAAAGATTTTTTGCCTTAACCCTTTTGTTATTAACTCCATACAAAAATAAATAAATATCAATACAAAATGTTTGTTTTTATTGAGCATTTTATTTGTATTTCAGAAGAAAATTTAAATATTCATAGTACTTCATTTCCTGGTTAATTTAGCTTTTTAAAAAATTCAGATTGTTATTCTCCAAAGAAAGAATTTTATTTTCTTGCTTTATATCGATTCATCCCACATCTTAATAGCTTCTTTCCTCTCAGTAATAGAAGATTTGTGCAAAGTTTTGTTCGTTTCTGAGATAAAATCATACTGTAATTTGTAAGACCATTTCCAGAATCGTTCTTAAATTTTACTAAAATATAGATTCTATATATTATTTTAGTAGAAGGAATGATTGAGGGTGGCTCAGTTACTACTTGCTAGTAAAAAAAGTAGAAATTTACCCTGCAAGCAGAGCCATAGCCAGGGGGTATTTGGGGTCCAAAACCTTCTCCACCCCTGAAATCCCAAAAAATTATATAATTAAATATATACAAAAAATATAAATAAATAATTAAAAATAACAAATTAATGATAATAAATGAGAAATTATGATAATAAAATTTTAAATACTCGCTTTTGAAGTTGTGTCTCTGATGTGATTAACACTATAATAGAGAGATGGAGATATCAGCCAAATTGGAATGCTCTAGGTTCAATAAAACTCCCAGAATAAGACGTTTCGGCCTGAATTTATTTGGCCATCTTCAGTTATTGGTAATTATACACAGAGTGCAAGTGCACAAGGGATTGAGCCAATAATATACAAGTCAATAATAAAATTTATTTGCTTTATATAAAATTATATGGCTCCTGTGCCCAAGATCAGAGATAAAATCTCTCTAAAAATCACTGATTTTGGGCACAGGAGCCATATAATTTTATATGAAGCAAATAAATTTTATTATTGGCAAATCTTGGCTCAATCCCTTGTGCACTTGCACTATGTGTATAATTTCCAATAACTGAAGATGGCCAAATAAATTCAGGCCGAAACGTCTTCTGTGAGTATTCTGTGAGTTTTATTGAACCTAGAGCATTCCAATTTGGCTGATATCTCCATCTCTCCATTATAATTTTAATTAAATACTGTTAGAAATTATAAAAAAAAAATATTTTTCCTTAAAATTTATTCATTAGGGTGACGGGGGGATTGCCTCTCGGATCATTCGAAACCCCCCCCCCCCCCCCCGAAAGAATTTACTGGCTATTGCCCTGCCTACAAGATTTAAAAACAAAAAAACTTGGAAAAATTAAAAAACTTTGCTCTTTATCAATTTTTTTATACACATTTCTTCATCTAAAAGATTGACTTGTCTTTCACAATTCAAAAAATCTTCACTAATACCATTGTAAAACATATAATAAATTTTTTAAGAACATTTCTGAATAGGACTTATAATAAATTTAAAATTTAGTATAGTTATCAATTATTTTAAATTTATATAGAGGTGTAAATCAATTACATCACACAACTTCATTAATTTGGAATTAAAAAAAAATAAATACCTCTTTGAATAATAAAAAAAATTATGAAGCTTATTATTTATTGATAAAACATATTTACACAGACAACGCACATGTGTCCATTTGCATTGCTTTAGGGCCTTTGGCCTTTCTATGTTTGTACTAGAGTTGAACCCGCTTTATCCAATCAATACTAAATTTTGAGCTTAGGTTTCTGGTTACATCCCTTCACTACAGTGAATAGAGTCGACCTCTCGTATACTGTACATGAAATGAACAAAATAAAAATTTTTTTCTTGGTCAAGTAATAAAAATTTTTGTTCCTTTTTACTTTCTCTTACCTATGTATATATGTAATATATATAAGAGAGAAAGTATTGGTTTCATGTCAAAAATTCGATGTCGAGATTTTGATGGATCTTCACGTTTTGAGGTCCCCTGAATCCAAAAAAGTGGTTTTCGCGACATGGTCTGTCTGTGTGTCTGTGTGTGTTCAATTTTAAGCATGAAGGAATTGAGCTATGAGGCTGAAATTTTATATTTAAGTTAAACACCCCCCGGGACCGACAAAATAAGCTTTTAATCAAAATCGGCCAAAAAGTACTAGTACTTTACTGATGTACTTTTTCAGTTTTTTTCGATTTTCTCAAAATTCGCTCTAACGATTTTGATTAAAATTCAAAAATCAATTATTTTTTAGATGCTCTTTCAAATGTATATTCTCGTTTTGCCCTCAAAATTGTTTGAAGCACACTTTACTCTTGTGCTTCATAGGAAAGATAGGAGAAATAAATGGTTGCCATGGTAACCGAATTTAAATCTTTTTCTTTTTAATAGATTAAAAATCAATTATTATTTAAACGCCCATTTTGTTTTTCGGAGAAAACATATCTCTCTCTCTCACAAAACTATCTTCTCTCTCTCTACTCTTTTTAAATTCCCTTTCCACCTTATCTTCGCATTTGACCAATGTTAATTTCCTATAGGGATTTGTATGTTAATTTCGATTCAAAAGGGGGTCCCCTTTTGGAACTTTTTACGCATTTAAAATTTTTTTTCCAATTCTTATGAAATTTTGTATTTATTTACGAATCTATATTGTGTATAAAATGTCCAAATATGAGATTAAAATTTTGAAAAATAACCATAGTTTATTTCAAGCAATCAACATTTAAAATGCAAGTTTGAAACTAAGGTGCTATGGGAAACTAAATATATCTCGACACAAAAAATCTGGTGTGACCAGCACGGTGCGCAACTTTCTCTTACCGAAGGGTAAGAGAAAGTTGTGTGCTGTGCGCCAGTCACACCAGATTTTTATGAAATACGAACGTTACGGACATTGATCATTTTGGTATTAATTATATATGGTAGAGGGAATGAATTAAATATTTATTTTTAAATTTATTATTCTTTTGTTGAAATATTTCGTAAATATTCTGTTTTACTTTCTGTTATCTCTATATATGATATAGAGAAAGTATTGAATTCAAGTCAAAAATTTGATTTCGAGATTTTGATGTTTTCGCAAACATTGTCTGTCTGTCTGTCTGTGTGCCTGTGTGTGTTCAATTTAAGCATGAAGGTATTGAGCTAGGAGATTGAAATTTTTTATTTAAGTTAGACACCCACCTAGGGCGTGAAAATACGCTTTTGATCAAAATCGGCCAAAAAATACTAGTACTTTACTGATGTACTTTTTCAGTTTTTTTTAATTTTCTCAAAATTCGCTTCAACGATTCCGATTAAAATTCAAAAATCAATTATTTATTAGATGCTCTTTAAAATGTATATTCTCATTTTGCCATTGAAATCTTCTGAAGACCACTTTACTCTTGTACTTCATAAGAGAGATAGGCTAAATGGTTGCCATGGTAACAAAATAAGAAGAGAAAGTTGTGTGCTGTGTGACATCACACTAGATTTTTATTTTTTTTTTTATTTTAGAATTGTTGTCTTTTATAATGAAGAATTTTACATCCCTTTGTTTTTTTGGCCACTAGCCCTTTCTGTTTTATCCCCGTTTGGGTTTTCCAAGAATTTAAACATACAAAAGGTTAGCTTCCCTAAACCTTTTGCTAACCACACACTCCTTTCCTCTGTCATAATAACAAATAAAATGAAAAACTAATGTCAATAATTACTAATTTCTTGAAGGACCAAGCCTTTTTACTAATTCAACTTAAAAAAATCTCTAATCCTAAAAATAAATTTGCAATCCTACATTTTCTTTTAAAACCAATGAAGTACGTGGCTGTTGATTTATGCGCAAGGAAGGAAGCAGGTGCAGCCAAAATTAAAGCCTCCGATTTTGTTACAATTAATGAGACGTTTCGAGAAAACTTTATTTCCTCATCATCAGTCTTTCAAATTGTATTTGTCCCGGAGTTGTTAAAAGGGCACAATACATTTATTATGTATTTTCTTTATGGGTGTGTTATTCATTGACTTTTAAATCAATCCACCTTTTTTCAAGTGAGGTTGAAAAAATTAAATTACCCATCCAAATTTGTTTAGGGCTTTTTATATAATTTAAATTCGAGGTGGTAGGGATTTACTTCTACCGCCATTCCAAAGTGATGAACGTTTTAGAGAGGATTTATTATTATAGGCTTATCTACGGTTATATAGAAATGTGTTAATTAATTAATAATATTTATAATTAGATCAATGAATTGATTAGCATTATTTAGGTATATTTTAAATATTTCCCATATAAATAATTCATTCGGATTTATATTATAAAAATAAAATAAGCAAAATGAAATTAATTTTTTTTTCGCCCTATTTTTTTTTTTCAAAGGATAAAATAAAAAATAAAAAGGGCTTCCGTTTGGTTCAAAAATTCTTTATTAATTCTCTCTCTAAAATATCTAAAAGACTACCCACCCACGTCTATCATCATCACAACCTTGAATTAAGAGCAAATTTTTGCCTTTCTCCTTTATTGTAAACAACTTTGTTTTTCCTATTACTTTCTTTTACCCTATCTATATATGAAATATATATAGAGAGAAAGTATTGCGATCTTTTATATTTTTGGGCATCTAAGGGCATAGTCTAAAATTTAAAGAAAAGTTTTCATATGAATTTTTTAAAGATCCCACATCCGTTGACTTAAAGATTATCAATATATTGATATTTCTCACTCTCTCTAACCTTACCACTGGGGGGGGGGGATTTCAAATGGATATAAATGTGTATTATTGTAATTTAAGGTCTGGAAGAATCTTAATGACTGTAGGGAGAAGATTAACAAATTCTGAAATATCATTACTATATATAAAACGATAGCTACTGACTTCCTGTGTGTATGTGCCTGTTTACCACTCTCTCTCTCTCTCACTGATTGGCCAGATTCACAGGAAGTGGTGGAGCCAGTGAGAGATTTAAAACTTTAAGTCAGTGAGGGAAATTCAAAATTTTCAAACAGTGAGCAAGAATAAATTTGCATTTGCTCGCCAAAGGTGAGCAAGGGGGTCCAGTGGCGTAGACCCCTGGCAAGTGGTAAAGCCCGCCTTTGGCGAGCCACTTGTTCTATTGAATTAAACCACGAATTTAGCTACCGTACTTCAAAAATTCTTCTAATTTGTAAAACAATTAGAAAAATTTTATACATTATATTATTATTATACTTAAAAGTATTGTATTTTTTTAAAACTTTTTATATCATAAGAAAACTGTTTATTCATTAAACTTTTTGATATTAAAAAAAGATCTTAAAAAAATTCATATAAAAACTTTTCTTTAAATTTTAGACTTGTTTTTTTAATTGGAATCTGATGTAATTATTTATTTTACTTTGATTAAATCATAATCACATTGGTACTTTTATTTTGAAAGTATTTTCTTAATTATAAACCATGTTATTTTTGAATTTGATTTTTCATCAAAAGCCAGCCTCTCTCCAATTTATATTCGTTTTACTTAACGAACTTGACTTTAATCATATTTTAATAAAACTTTCAAGAAAATTTCCTTTAAACACTAGACGATAATCTCTCCAATAATTATTTATATCTTTTAAAGCTTAATTACTTAGGAAGAGACGGAAAAAAAAGGCGACAAATAAACTGTCTGAACCGGTTAAATATTCAAAGAAGGTTTTAAACTTCTAGAACTCGGGAAGATCCTTAAAACTTGTCCGAATATATTAGGACAAAATGAAACGATTCGCTAAAAAAAAAAAAGAAAATCGAAATCCTCTTAATATTATATCTTCTTTAAATTCCCCCTTGAAATCTACTAACGAACCCTTTTTAAACAGGGGAAGAAAAAAATCTTAGAAATTTCTCTATTCATAAAAGTAGTCGGCTTATTAATTAAAAGAAATGCTTTCATACTAGTATTCAAAATCAACTTTAATTATAACACTGAAAAGAAATCTGAAATAAGAATTCCTCGTTACATAAACAAACCGGAAAAATATATTGATTGTTATTTCTAGGGAGATTTAACAACTGCTTCTAGACGAGTTCTGAAGCAATTAATTGAAAAATCCATTAATGAATTGGATTGCCTACCAAACAATCAAATACGAACAAAATTATTTATTCTATTTTATGTCCTTGATAGGTAAAAAGTTTATATATCAACATAAAATTCAATCAAGCAGTTTAGCTACACTCGTTCACAGACAAAACGAGATATACTATCAGTATCAGAATAAATTAGACAAACGCTTAGCGTTTAAGAAGACTTCACCAAAACCAATATCAACATAATATTATGATATTTTTATATTTTATAAATTAGTATTATTTCTAAAGGTGAAAGCTTTTCCAAATTATGGTGCAATGAATTGCAAAAGAAAGTCTCTTTCAATTTAAGATATCGATAGGCCTATGTATAAACTTTTTGTTTTCTGAAAAATGATAAATTATGATATTAAATATTAAATTTATAGTGACCTCTTTCATTTGTGAATTTTTTTTTGTACGATTAAAGAATGATTTTAGCAAAGAAATTTTGTAAACGAAAACGTTTTATTTTTAAAATCATTAAATACCGGGGGTGGGGGCTGGCAACGGTGAAGAGCAACACATCAACAACAGTCACCACAATCGTTGCGGTTAAGCTATGCCAAGAAACTTGACTTCGGAAGGATAACCCCGAGGAATCATCGTGTATAACGTCCCCCTCCCCTGTAGATATCGATACTAGTATTTCCAAATATATATATATATATATATAAACCCTAAATGGCTTCATCAACCGAGAGCGAAAATTAAAAAAAAAAAAATCAGAACATAAAACACTCAAAGGTGGCTTTTTTTTTCAAAAAATTATAAATTTCAAAATAAGAAAAAAGTAATAAATAAAAGATTCAATTTACGGCTAGTTTCGGTCAAAGAGTTTGGACCCTCAGAGCTAATAGCAAATTAAAGTTTAAATTCCCACGGATGTCAGGTTAGGGAGTTTGATACAGTCCAAGATCTGATGATGGTTCAAACCATGGGACGGAAACGTTACGTGTGGATTGGAATCAATAACGAAAATATACTGCCTTTAATTTTCTTTAAGAAATTTTTACTCACTCACATCTCTATATTTATTTATATAATTAATCTACTAATCAAATTAATCTACTTTTATTTTTCACTATTATTATTTATTATTTTTAAAAAATTTAAGTTGAGGAAAACAAAAAAACACGATAATCTGATAATCTGATCGATATCATTTGGACCTCCAATCTTTTATTTTTCGGACTTTTATAAAATTGCGATGTTGAAAAATCGTAAATAACCACCCTTAGTAGTTTAAGAATAATAAAATAGCTAAAGAATTTTAATAATAAATGAAAAATATTTATAGTTAAAAAAACTATAATAAAACTGAATGGATATTAGAAAATATTTAATATTAGAGTTGGAATGGAGAATAGTAAGGATCCCAAAGGAACTATTTGAAACGAACAACTTCATTAGAGTTTGCCAAGGGTTAAATGCAAATTTAAATTAAACTACGTAACATCCTCGATTTCCCTTCTCATTCTCTATTTTATTTAATAAATTTTCAAATAAAACCCGGATTATTTATAAATAAGATAGTTTAAGAAAACAAAAGAGAGTAGATTCATTTAAATAAAATATATAAATTTTAATTGCACTCATCCAGGACTGTATATTAGTAACAATAGGAAATTTTCTTTAAAACCTATCTCAGAATCAATCAATAAAGACATCTTTCCTCTTTAGAGAATCGACATCAAAGCAGGAAAGCTAAACTGGAAAGCTAAAAAATGAATTTTTAATTGTTTTTCATATACGCGTACTTTCGTGCTTGAATATTAATAATATACCCAGTTTGTGAAATAGAATTCATAAACTCGTTTATTAAGTTAAAAAAAAAATGAATCAAATTTAAGTAGCTTAAAAAGTTGAGTTGGTAGAGCCGTCATACCTATGAAGGGAAGAAACCAAGAGCTCGAGTTCAAATCTCTCGAGGGGCGATTTTTTTTTTAACTAGTGTATGAAAGTTCATTTTTTAGTAGGCCTATATAAACTTTTTATTATACCCGAATGTAAAATTCATAAACAGTTTGTGTAACAGACTTCATATACAAGTTTATGAATATCCTTTGTAGTAATTCGGGTTCAACACCCGGCCATGCAAAGTTTTTTTGGAGAAATTATAATAAACATTGAATATATGATTAAAAAATATTATTTTCCTGACCAGGACACCAGATTATAAATATAATTTATTAATTATATAAAATAAATTTCAGAGGAAACACCTGAACTCTATAATATTATACTAAAGACACTATCGTTTCGTTTAAAAATTTATAGAAAACACATGAGATAAATTATAACATTTTCTTATAGAACCAATATCCGATTTTAGAGGTTAGTCAGCAACAAAATGTAATATTAATTCTCATAAGTTAAATACTCCTTATATTATCTATTCAGTCATTTTTTATCTACTTGATAAAAAAATCCAAATAAAGGGAATGATTGATTTTGAATGCTTCCCTTCTGATTTAATTTAAAGTTCCTGTTTGAACAAACAATAAATATTAATACAAATCACTTTAAAAAAAAGGATTTTTTTAAATATACCAACTCAAATATAAAAAAAAAAAACATTTTTTATCAGATTTTAATGAGTTTTTGAATAACAAGAAAAAAAGCCATATGGATATTTAAATTCACAAAAAAATTGATTTAATTAAAATTTTTTTATAGTATTTAATAAAAATTTATCAGAAAAATGAAATTATTGTTTATATTTTTTTTAGTACTTCAATAAAATAAAGAGTAAAATTATTATTATGGAAATTTCGTAATAATATCAAAGCGTTTTTTTTTTCAATTTTTTTTTATTTTAATCTATTATATCTCATTGGAATCATATCCCTGAAAAAACGCATTCATCTACACTCCCGCTTTGGTCTAAGTTCGGGGTTTTAGCCAATTTTGGACCAAATTACCAGAAAGCTAATATTAGGCCTTCTTTTGTTACAGAATGCCTAGGAATACGCCTAAATATATTCCTAAGTATGCAAGAAAGAATTGGAATGAGGCAGATATGATAAAAGCAATTTGTGCTGTCCGAGAAAAAAAAATGGGGACTCTAAAAGCAGCAAAAACTTTTAACGTTCCTCGTACGACATTACAGTCCCTAAGCAAAAGAAGTGATATTTCTCCTTCTGAAGCTGTTTTAACCAAAGCTGGAAGAAAATCTGTTTTAGGACCTGAACTGGAAAAACAGTTAGTAAGTTATTTACTATATATGGAAGAAAGATTTTTTGGATACACGCGTGGAGATTTAAGCCGAATGGCATACCAGTTAGCTGTTCGAAACAGCAAAGAACACCCATTTAAATCTGAAGAAGCTGGTAGATCATGGGTAGATCTCTTTCTACAACGTCATAAGGAAAAATTATCTTTATGTGCAACCACTTTTTCAAGGTCCTTGGGGTTTAACAAGGAAAATGTCGAGACCTTTTTTAAGATATTAGAAGAAGCCTATGTGAAACACAATTTCCCTGCTGAAAGAGTCTACACTGTTGATGAAACCGGGCTAACCATTGCCCAAAGTAAAGTGCCTCAAGTCATCGCGAAGAAGGGAAAGCGACAATTTGGTGCATTAACATCTGCAGAAAGAGATTTCACAATTACAGCAGTTGTTTGCATGAGTGCTTCTGGAGATTTCGTTCCACTCTTTGTTGTTTTTCCTAGAAAAATCATGAATGACCAACTCTTGAAAGGAGCTCCACCAGGGACTGTTGGAGTTGTTCATCCCTCGGGCTGGATTCAACCCGACACCTTCTCAAATTGGTTCTCACATTTTGTAGAAAAAGTGAAGCCTTCAAAGGAATCTCCAGTGTTGCTTCTTTTAGATAGCCATTATGATCACGTTCGAAATATTGATATCATTGATTCAGCAAGAGAAAATCATGTAACTATTGTGTCATTGCCACCGCATTGCTCACACAAACTCCAACCTTTAGAGAAAACTTTTATGAATTCTTTAACAAGCTATTATAGCGAAGAAATAAGTCACTGGCTCTGTCAATCCCATAGTCTAATGACCCCAAACGATATAATTGAACTCTTTGGTAGAGCTTATTTAAAATCGCAAACAAGCGAAATTGCAGTTTATAGTTTCGAGGCTACTGGAATTTATCCCCTAAACAAATACATCTTTATAGATGCTGATTTTATATCACCAGAAACTGATTCTGCAAAGGTCTGCAGTTGTAATATTAGGACAGAGAAAAACAGGGAAGAGAACAAACAATAATTTAAACATCAAAAATAACTCAAAAAAATCTAAGAAAATTAAAGTTGAAAAAAAGCCCAGGAAAGATCGAACTCAGATTTAGAAGATTCAACACTCATAACTGCTAATGACCATTCAAATGGTTTGGTTTTCCATGTCAGTCAAAATAAACAGAAAAATAATGAGACTGTTTGTATTTCATATGTCAAATTTGCCGAAAAAGAAAAAAGAAATTATCAGGGACTTTCGTAAATAAATTGAATAAGGCGTCTTTTTAAATAACCTAAATTTAATATTTAGATATTTGTTTTTTGTATTTTTATTTAAAAGTTAATTATTTTTTTTTATTAGTATTAAAAGATTATATATAACATACTGTATAACATATACAGTATATAATAAATCGTAACTCTGGATGTGATCTAAATATAAGTAAGGTATTCATCTACCCGTAGTCTTATTTGAAAGAAAGTAATAAGTATTTTGTAAAAACTTAAAACAGAAACAGACAGATTGATATAAATAAATAATACAAAGTTAATAAAAAGTACTTTAAAACATTAAGTATAACTCGTGTACTATACTATTAGTTATATTTTTTCTTCAGAGTATGAAGTATTGAATAAATATTAGTTTATGCAATTTCGTGTTTTCTTTTACCTAAATAGTGACGAAATTTTGTTTAAAAATTATTTTTGAATAAAGGGTTGGAGTTTTTTTTAAATGTAATTATATAAATTATTATTATTTATGAAAAGTTTTTTCAAGATGGTATATCATTTTTTTTTTCAAACATTCTAGAAATATAACTCGATAATAATTCTATTTATAAAAATACATTTTTTATTGCATTTTTGCATTTTTTTGTTGTGCATAAATTCTAAGGATTATCTTTTTTTTTTAAGGAGAGGTACAGTAAGGGACAATATTAAGTCCCAGTCATGCGTTTTCTACATGTACTATTTTTTGTTTTTATAAAAGCAAATGAAAATCTTTTTTGGGAATTTCTAGGTTTGAACCATGAAAGTTTCCAATAAAAAATATATAATACTTTTTTAAAAACAACGAAATGATCACAAGTAGAAAACGCATGGGTGGGATTTAATATTGTCCCTCACTGTACAGATCTCTTGTTTAATAAATGATAAATCAAACTTGTTTCTAGTAAAAAAAGACTTTAGATGCTCTAAATAAATAGTATAGGGATGAAACTGTCCAAATAACAAGGGTTTAATATTTTCGTTTCATCTCTAATTATGTATTTATATATGTCTCGGTTGTGTTATATAAATAAATACCTCTGTTGACCCACCTTGCACATATGAGAGATAGCAGTGACCCTGACAGCCTTTGCCTGCACCTGATCCCAACCCATATAGCCTTTGCAGCCGTTGCGATGGTATTTTATCGATCAGCCTGCGGAGTATCTGTCTCTGTGTGTATGTGTATGTGTGTGTATGGGGGGATGAAACGAGGGGGGTTGCTGTGCGTAGGCACCCCTAATGACACCCCGAGGCCAAGGGGTTGGCTGTTCCTTCCACCGAACTAAAACCTAAGGGTATTTATTAGTCACCAGGAAATGCGCGAAAGAACTGTTTTGAAAATCCTCCCACCATTCCAACCTAAATATGAAACCAAACAATTGGTGCCCAGATCCTAGGAATATAAGCCGAAAAGCCAATAGAAAGGGATTTACATAATCCAGTTATACACACCTTCTGTTTTGTACTAAATGGCTGGACCAAAATCTAAACCCTATAATCATTATTTTTATTTTTTTTTCTCTCTACAATTTTTTTTCGGTTAATATTTTCGACATGAATGAGCTTAGAGAGAGATGAGAGGCTATTATGTGAATATCGAAACCACAAAATAATGTTTTTGAGCATTGATTTTCAAAACTAAAGCCACACGAAGAGAGAATAATAAAAGGGTGGGACAATAGAATAGATAGATGTCTATTTATGTATTCATATTAAATATTAATTATACGAAAATTCAAAATTAGACGTTTGCTTCATTTATAGTTTGAATTTATAATTCTTCTAAAATTATAGATTCTCGAACATTCAATTTTTCAATAAAAAAAAAAAAATTAATAATAATTCAAGCTTACCAAAAAAACAGACATGTTTTCAGCCAAATGGGGATAAACCGTAACTAAAAAAACAAGAATAAAAATATTTAGTAAATTTGTAAAATTTTAAAAATTAACTTTAATTAAAATAATTAGAATTTATTTATTTCTATCTATTTATTTTATCTTATCTTATACTATTAAACGAGCAATGTACAGTGAGGGACAATATTAAATCCCACCCATGCGTTTTCTACTTGTGATGATTTCATTGGTTTTAAAAAAAATATATATTTTTTAATGGAAACATTCATGGTTCAAACCTAGAAAATTTTCAATAAAGATTTTCATTTTCTTTTATAAAAACAATGAAATAATCAAAAGTAGAAAACGCATGGGTGGGACTTAATATTGTGTCCCTCACTGTACGTTTATAAATATGTATAAACTATATGTAAGCACATCGGTCCTCGAAAACGGCTCTTACAATTTTTTTTTCAAATATTAATTATATACTATTTTCAGTACCAATATGAAATTACTCTATTTTTGTTTTTGGAAAAATTCGACTAGACGTACTAGTTCTTTACTGATGTACTGTTTTTTCCAATTTTCTCAAAGCACTAAAACAATTAATTAAAATTCAAAAATCAATTATTTTTTAGATGCTCTTTAAAATGTATATTCTCATTTTGCCCTCAAAATTGTTTGAAGCACACTTTTATTCTTATACTTGAATTCTAATGTAGGCCTACTGTCGACACAAAAAATCTGGTGTGACGAGCACAGAGCACAACTTTCAATTACCAAAGGTAAGACCAGTCGCACCAGATTTTATTCCAATTATCCAGCAATTTTTTTTTTTTTTTCAAATTTTAAATATATAATAGGCCTACTATTTCCGGTATATAAAACAACAAATTGCGCTAGGTCTAGTCTTTGGGAAAACTCGGGCACTAGTATTTTACTGATGTACTTTTTTCATTTAAAAAAAAAAAAGAAAACCAGTTCCACTTTTTGAACTCAAACCGTGTATTCATCAAAATCTCAAATTCGAATTTTTGACATGAATGCTCCTAGCTACACTTTCTTTCTATATATTAACATAATTATCAGGCATGCAGCCAGGGGGAGGGCTCGCGTTCTCCCCCCCCCAGAGCTTTGTTATAGTTTGATTCTTGTTAAAATGAATGCCATTGAACAAATTTATAGTCACCCCCCTCCCCTCCCAATTTTCCAAAATTTCTAACCTTCCCTTCTCTGCCCGAAAAAAATCCTGGCTACGAGCCTGATAATTATATAAGTATGAATTGTATATATATTTAAGATTCTTAAATTTTAAATTAAAGATCTTAGAGCGATTAAATAACTCACTCAAAATAAATTAAATTTTTCTCAAGTTAATGTAAGAACGTTTCTGAATTTATTAGCGTTTATATTATATACCTAATTTTTTTTTTTAGGGAATGTTTCTATTTCACGAACAAATATCTTAAAAACTATATTGGGTTGCGTTTGACCAGATTTTCATCTTTTTTTTTTTTAATTTCCCACCATTTTATTTAATCTAAAATTGACTTGAACTTAATTAAAAAGAACATTTCCTTGTCTCATGAACTAACTCAGTCGATTCGGTAGACAAGCGACAGACATCAACAAGCTCACCCTCGTCTCTACTTCTCCTTTTTCTTCTTCATCCCTTAACGAAAATATTCCTCCAAGATTCTCTGGTGCGTGAAAGTAAAGTAACTAAAACGTGAATTGAGTGAGCACACAACGACAACAAAGATGAACATCTTGAAATTGAACTGAACGCAAGCAAATTTAGTCCTTTGAAATAACAGGCCAAGTGGGTTCAGTTCCAGTTTTGCCATTTCACTATCCCCTCTACTTCACTTTCTGAAACTTTTCCGACTTCTCCAAACTCACTCCTCCTTCCTCTTTACTATCTCTCTTTTACTATATAAACACACGCGAATGTCTAGACAATCTCTCGATGCGTGTGGTTATGCATATATAGGTCTAGCGTTATTTACCGTTGTCTCAGATACATGCATGCAAAAGTTCGTTTCCCCAAGTAAATGAGCAAAGTTTTATCAGATTAATTAATATTTAATTATTTCTTGGAAATTTATCATATCCATTAAGAAATATATTCATTTAAAAAAATCCCTAAGGTATTATTCTAATGGATCATATTACTCTGGCAATAAAAAAAGTGGGATAAGAAATTAAATTAATATCGAAATAAATTCAGGCAGTAGTTTTTACTTTCTCTTCTTAAATATGTTAAAATACAGTATAGAGAGAAAGTATTGCATTCATGTCAAGATTTTGTTTGATAAACACGGTTTGAGTCCAAAAATCCTGCAAAATGTTCTGTGTGTGGTCAAAATAAAGCAAGAAGAAAGTGAGCTGCGAGGTTGAAATTTTATATTTAAGTTAGGCACCCTTCTGAGGCCTGAAAATAAGCTTTTAAATAAAATCGACCAAAGAGTACTAGTACTTTACTGATGCACTTTTTCAGTTTTGTTCGGTTTTCTCAAAATTTGCTTTAACGAATTTGATTAAATTTCAAAAATCAATTATTTTTTAGATGTTCTTTAAAATGTATATTCTCATTTTACCATTGAAATCTTCTGAAGACCACTTTACTCTTGTACTTCATAGGAAGAATAAGAGAAATGGTTAGTTACTATTTTGAAGCACACTCTACTTTTGTAATTCATAGGAAAGATAAAAGAAATTGTTGCAATGATAACAAAATATAAATATTTTCCCATGTTTATAAATTTTACATCTTGAATTCTAATGCACTGTCGGAAACTATAATGAATATAAGTTGATACAAAAAATCTGGTGTGACAAGCACAACTTTCATTTACTGAAGATAAGAGAAAGTTGAGTGCTGAATTTGCAAGAAAAAAAATGCAGTTATTATTGCTGAATATCAAATGTTTCTCATTTTATTCACAATTTACATTAAAATATATTTGTGTTTCATCTTTATCAGTACCTCCGTCAAGAAGGTTTTTCATGGATTAATATCTAACTGCATCTTTTATATAAATATTTTTCAATTTTTATCATAAGAAAAAATATATCTATTTTTTTTTCTGCAACCATTACTCATTATATAAAGGAAATTTCTAAGTTGGCAAATCCTTTAGAACAGAATAATAATTTATTTACCAAGATAATAATTGTAGGAAAAATCATGTAATATAAAACCTCTCTAGCTACTTTATCACAATCGAATGTCTTTAAAGTAACAAACCAAAAGAAGAATCGAATAAATAAAGTTAAGTATAAGAGAAATATAAACCCCTTAAAAGAAAAAATAAAAATCTCAACCATAAATTAGAAACCAAACGGTATGTTGTTAGAAATAAATTATTAAAGTAATATCAAAAAATTAAAAAAAATAAATAATCAGAAACCTAAGTATATTTTCTTAAATATTAAAGTCCATATAATGCATATATTTCCACCGTCAAATGTGTCGCCCTATAGTATTATTCATACTTTAGTAATAAATAAACAAAAAATTATTCTAATAGTACTAATGTGTTAAAAGGGGATTTTTCATTAAAAAAAAAAAAATATTTTATCTTAGTGTAAAAAACAAGTACAAAACACTCTGTACCATTTCATAATAATATATAGGAATTTAGCCTTCAAATGAGAAAACGAGATATTTTATGATAAATCCAAACATGTAACATATTGGTAATAAAAATATTTATTTATCAATAAAAACCACCTAATAAATGTTAGCTACACTCGTAAAGTTACACTCACCTAACCCCCCATTAGATATATAGAGAATGTATATATATATGAAGTACGAGAATAATATATAGCATTCCATTCCAAACAGCAAATTATCTACCTGAACATAATTTCAGATTATTAAGATATTTGACCGTGGAATTTATTCGATATACTTGTTAGAATAGGAAATGTTTCGAGAATTTGAGTGAAATTTTGCAGAATGTATATATTTTTTCAAAAATTATTATGGGAAATGTTTAATTAATCATACAGGGCCGCCGAGAGTTGCCGTGACTCTGGGCGTACTCTATCTTCACTATGAACCACTTGACAGTGAGAAATATTTAAGCCCTTTAACATGGTTTAAGAAAAATATTAAGTCTTGCATAGGGGAAAAGTAGCCGATTATGGGATACTTTTTGTTTTTATTACATAAAAAATACAGTGGAGAATTGGAAGTATCAGCCAAATTGGGATTATCCAGGTTAATAAAACTCCCAGGATAAGACGTTTCGGCCTGAATAACTGAAGGCCAAATAAATTCAGGCCGAAACGTCTTATCCTGGGAGTTTTATTAACCTGGACAATCCCAATTTGGCTGATACGCACCTCCAATTCTCTACTGTAATAACATCACAGCCACAATCTCAAAATCAACTATTGTACATAAAAAATACTAACCACGTGATTTTTTGCTAAATTTTGATTTCTAAACACAACACACTTAGTTATTTACTAGACTATGGGCTCCTAATATCGGAGGAAGGGGTACCCCAATATCAATAAAGAAATAAGCCATGAAAACAACACTGTTTGAAACCCCAATTTTATTAAGAGATCTAAAATCAGAGTACAAGATTCAAATTTGAAACATATACTGTTGTGTGAGTCTTTTGAAGAGCAATGCTCACAGTTACAAGTTACAAGTTATTAGGAGCCAACACATTTTTTCCTTTGACGGAACCTAATCTCGAAACCATAACAGCTAGCTAAAACAAATAAGTATATAATAAAATTAACGTTCTTGTCCAAAGTAATTAACAATATAGCAGTTTGAACATATTACTTTTAGTTGTAGGACAGTGCCTCCTCCAAAATGTTCATAAATTCAAAAACCAAAAAAATATTTTTCACCACTCGCGCTGACAACAGATAACTACTCTCAACCACTCAATAGGATGGAGTAACCGAGAGGTACTAGTTACAATTTTTTTTTTTTTTTTTTTGCTTCTCTGCAGCATACAGGAAAGCCAGAACCGATATTGAACGCCTATCTAATAATCGGCTACTTTCCCCTACCATCCGTCCCAAAATAGTTCGGTTCAAGACTATGGTTTAAAAATTTTAACTTAATTTAATTAAAATTGACTTTTTAATTCATTAGATATTTATAAAAAAAGAGTTTTTCAATAATTATATAATTTCAAAGGATCATCTTTTATATTTTAGTACCATTCATCATTAGCTTTGGCATTGAAAATGTCACATTTTTAACGACCTAAGTTTTTTTTCTCCCCTCCCTTCAATCAATTTGTTAAATTTGTTATTTCCTGTTGATTCCCTCCCTCATCTAGAAAAATGTCTTTAAGTAAAAAAAAAAAAAAAATTATAACAGGAAATAACACATGTACTAATGTTTATCAAATTTTTATTGTTTGAATCCGAATAGTTTTAGATAATTATTATTAATGGATAAATATTTCATTCATACTGGCGGAATAAATTGAATTTTTTAGGAACCTACACATGTACTGATCGTATTTGGGGTCTTTAGATTAAATATTTAAAATTTCTATTAATTGGTAGTCAATATTGTGGTTTAAAACGAGAAGCGAACCTCTGACCTCTGGAATAAGAATGAGAATAGAACCCCTGTTCAATATAGAGTGTATTGAATCACATATGAATATTTTTAAAGGTTTTTTAATGAATAATGGTTGTTACGTGTATGAGTATAATACAATAGTATTAATAAATCATTTATTTATAAATACATATAATAATATTAATATATTATACTCGCACACGAAATCATAATTATTATTCATTTTAAAACCTACAATAATACATGCGTATACCTACGCAAGTAAAATATTTATTTTAAATATCCAATCGATATTGTGTGACTGATTAGCACAGCAAATTTTAAGAAAAAGGAAAAAAACTAAGAAAGTACATCAGTAAAGTACAAGTACTTTGGCCAATTTTATTTAAATTTCTCGAGAGCTTTGCCTTTCTTTCTTGAGTTATTTTGTTAATCCACATTTTTTAATATTTCACTTTAAATTCATTAAACTTATTATGAAAAAAACTAAAATTCAAACTAAAAGAGAATCTCCTCTTTTAATGACAATTTTAAGAAAGGCAATAAAACAGGCATTTAGAAATAATAAAATTTCTTTCAAAGAAATGTAGGTAAATATTATGAGATTTTAACTGGAATTGATCTTCGATGAATTCAGGATTTTTTCACTATAAATTTAATCAATTTCAAGTGAAATATCAAAAAATGTGTTTTAAGGGAATTACTCAAAAACAAAAATTCTCTCAATACTGAAATTTCATAGTTAAACTAAAACCCCATTTCATAGCAGTTTCGTGGAATTTCAGTAAATTCGGCTAAAGAGTACTAGTACTTTACTGATGTACTTTTTCAGTTTTTCCAATTTTCTCAAAATATCTTCTAATTTTTTATTAAAATTCATAGATCAATTAATTGTTAGATGCTCTTTGCATCATTTTTCTCTCAAAATTGTTTGAAGAACAATTTACTCTTGAACTTTATAAGAAAGAAATGGTTGTTCATTGAAAATGATCTTTTTCCGGGACAAAAAATATTTAGTAAAAATCTATTCAAATTAGAACTCCTCCAGTGCATCTGGAATATATAGCGATATAAATTATAAAATTAATATGTAACACAATTTGTTTGGTTAATATTAAAATAATAGTAGACTATTTAAAACACCTATAAAATTTATAGGTAATAAATGATTTTATTAGTTTTTTCAGGGGATAGAAAGTTAAGAAAAAAGTTTAATTTTCACAACCCTTCCATTTTTCCTATTTTCTGAATTATATTGGTTAAACCATTAACTAAAAAAAATGAATAAATACATAATGAATGTTCATTTATATATTATTTTAATGGTTAATATTTTTTAATTTATTACCTAATATAAAAATGAAATTTGGCAAACATATATTTTTCACAATTAACCCCAACTCTGCCAAGTCCAATAAATATTCATAAACTACCTCCTATAACTCGTTTCCATTAAGTATATTAAATCGATCCTTACCAATGCAGATTTAGGACTAAAATAAGGAATGTTTAATTTTTCTATTAATAAAAAAAATTTTAGAATCATCAGTTAAAATATCCTTTTTTTCCTTAATTTTATTATTCATTATTCAAGTACCACGCCCTCTATTTTAAAAATTTAATTCCTTAAAATAGAATAATATATTATTAAAATGCTGCATTTTAAATTATTCAAATGTATTTAGATGTGCTTTAATGATTTGTGGTTTTAAAAATTTATTATTAAAGACATCAATACATATCAATTAATAAAATTTATATTAATAATGAAATAAATGATTAATAGCCTAATTAATAAAAGTTTGATATTTCTTTAATAAAATCGACATATAATTTAATTTACTCTTATATACATATATCAAATTATTTCCCCTCCCCTCCTCTTTTCCCCACCACCGACTGACGGCAACTATTTCCTTATAAACATGTATATTTTTAAGAGGTTGATTACCTTTAACCTTGACGTCTATCAATGATTCATTCAAAAAAAATTTCCTCATTGAGAAAAACAATAGGACCTTTATCGGATATCCCTTTTAAAATAATAAAATATAAGATGGGAGACAAATTCTTTTCATCGGTGATAGTATATTTATTGTTTGTTATTCTGTATGAATGATTGATTTTAATATTTATCTTTTTTTTTCTCTAGAGTATTTTAGAAATATTTACTTTTTTTCTATGGTTTCATATAGTTTATTCATATATCGATAAATATTTTTCCCAGGGGAATATAAAATCGAAACATTTATATTTGAAAAAAAAAAAAAAAAAAAAAAAACAGGTAAAATTCTTTTAGTTTTTTTTATTTATTTTTTTTTTATAAAAAATCTGGGGGGACTGCTCGCACAGCCTTTGGTAAGAGAAAGTTTTGTGCTGTTTTTTCCTATCTTTCCTATAAAGTACAAGAGTAAAGTGTGCTTCAAACAATTTTGAGAGCAAAATGAGAATATAAATTTGAAAGAGCATCTAAAACATAATTGATTTTTGAATTTTAAACAAAATCATTTGAGCGAATTTTGAGAAAATCGAAAAATAACTGAAAAAGTTCATCAGTAAAGTACTAGTACTCTTTGGCCGATTTTGTTTAAAAACTTATTTTCACGACACAGACAGACAGACCATGTTGCGAAAACCACTTTTTTGCTTTCATGGAACCTAAAAACGTGTATATCCATTAAAATCTTGGCATCGAATTTTTGACATGAATCCAATACTTTCTTTCTATATATAGAGAGATAAGAGAAAGTAAAAAGCGACCTATCTAAAACCTATAGACCAGAGAGGTACTCAAACAATTTTTGGAGAAAAGGCCATATAAATTTAAATAGTTTAAATTTGGACATTACAAGAGCGATAATATAAATTGCCCTTGAACTGTGACTCAATGGTTCTGGTGTCAGAAGTCGAGGGTTCGCATCCCGACCCAGACGAAAAAAATTATTTCAAGTGAATTGACTACCAATCAGTTGACAAAGAGAAATTGCTATTAATGAGAATAGAAATTGAACAATAAAATTTCTGATTTAGAAAATTTGAGACAAGGTCAAGGGTTCGCATCCCGTCCCATGCGACAAAATTTATATCAAGTGAATTGGATAACCAATCAATTGAAATAAATAGGGATAGGGTCTAAAGGGCCTCCAATTTTGAAAAAGACCTTAAAACAAAATTAAAAAAAAAAAAAATTGAGACATTCCGAAAAAACTTAACGACTGATGAAACTAGGAAAGATAAAGGCATAACTAGGGAAAGGAGAATTTGAGGGGTTCAACCTCCCTTCCTCCATTCCATGGAACCTTATAAAATTACAACCATAAAATGTTATTTCCTTTATAGTTATACTAAAAGTTGATCAAAATACTTATTTCTGAAGCTGAAATATGAATTTTATAAAGATTCATTCAACCAAATATCTCGTTACCCATAGAACGAACGACAAGCGGAAATGAGAAATGGAATATTCGAAATTGTAATATTTAAAAGAATTCGTTAATCGACATTGTCATAATTGTTAAAATTAAAATACGTCCTTTACAGTAGAGTGGGGGTAGGCAATATTAGTTTAACTAATGTAAATGGGTAATGTATTGTAAATGTGTTTAGAATGAAATCATTTCGACATGTTTTTAATTTTTTGAATTTTATTATTTGAAGGTTTATATCAGCATATACACTGTATATTTAATTTAATCTATTAGAATTGTATTAATTTTAAGAGTTACTTACAAAATTAATGGATTTCCGAAATTATAATCGACCAGCGCTCGGACCACACACTCGATCTTTGATGATGACTTAAATGAGAGCACACAAGTATTCAGGTTTGCAGCCGAAGTAAATCTGTAACAAGAATAAAAGCATGTACAAAAGAATATTCGATATATATTATTATCTGTGTGAGGATGTGTATGTGTGTGTGGGAACAGGGGGATTTATTTATAAATCCACATTTGAAGCAAAGAAAAATATTTTCCTTTTTTATAATTCATTATTTGAATAAATAGAAGCAAAAAAATAGCGAACTTTTTATTTTGTCTATAAAGTAAAAAATTGGTGTGTGACACCACAACTTTCTCTTACTTGGTAATCGATTGTGTATGTGTGTCCCCAGATTTTGTGTATATATTTAGTTCGACAGTAGGTCAATTGAATTCAAGATTAAATCTGGTGTGATGAACACACAACTTTCTCTTACCTTCGGTAATCGAAAGTTGTGTATGTTTTCTCCCAGATTTTTGTGTCGACATGTATTTAGTTTCGACAGTACGGTACATTCGATTTTCAAGATGTAAAATTTATAAGTATGGCAAAATATTTATATTTTGTTACCATAGCAACCATAGGAGAAATTCCTATCTTTTCTATGGAGTACAAGATAAAGTGGTCTTCAGAAGATTTCAATCACAAAATGAGAATATACATTTTATTGAGAATCTAAAAAATAATTGATTTTTGAATTTTAAAAAAATCGTTGGAGCAAATTTAGAGAAAATCGAAAAAAACTGAAAAAGTGCATCAGTAAAGTACTAGTACTCTTTGGTCGATTTTGTTCAAAAGCTTCGTGTCACGTCCCATGAGGGTGCCTAACTTAAATATAAAATTTCAACCTCCTAGCTCTTTTCGTTCTTGAGATATTTTGTTCACAGACACACACACAGACACACAGACAGACAGACCATGTCGCGAAAACCACTTTTTGATTCAGGGGACCTCAAAACGTGAAGATCCATCAAAATCTCGACATCGAATTTTTGACATGAAACCAATACTTTCTCTCTCTATATATATTAACATATATATAGAGGAAAAAAAATACTGCTAAGGGGAAAGTATTATTGTCGTAAAAAATTTAATCTCTAAAAATTTTAAAATATTTTTTCGGTTGTTTGAATCAGTAAATATTAATTATATGAATTTTTTTCACTGACTTAAATAGTATAGTCGGCGCCACAAGTGCCTGATGGGCTTGAGCCTTGAATTTAGTCAACCTAATCAATATTTTTAATATAATTTAATCTTTTTTTAATGCAGCTGAAGTGAAAAAGCTACCTTTAAGACAACACTTCCGATGGCTAAGCATTTTGGTTGCCTAAGCTCAAGGCTCCACTCTCGAGAACAGGCACTTATGGCGCAGACTGTACATTATATTCAAAAATTTATTATTTATTATTAATACATTTATTTTTATTAATGTCTTTTTCGGCATCTAGACACCTTCCCTATTTATTTAAATTGATTGGGAGCCAATTCAATTTAAATAAATTCTTGTCGCATGGGACCCGCAACCCTTGGTACAAATGGCCAACATGCTAACCACTACACCAAGGTCCGCGGGCCAATAAATTATATTGATAATAATTCAAGTCAAAAGACCTCACCAAAAGTGTTAGTTTTTTTATTAGGTACTGAACCTGTACATATTTAGAAACTTACTAAATCTTAAGAAGTTAATATTCAAATTTCGAATGATTTCCAATTTTAACTAAGGTTACGTTTTTAATCTCGTAGGGCTAATTTGTGAAAATAAATAATAATTATCACAATCATATATAGATCACATTATTTTGTTTTGTTATTCCATGTTACAAAATGGTAACGGACTTATTGTAATATAACTAGTTATTGCAAAACCAAGAAAAAAATTAACTTATTAAAATAATGCGTTTCTTGTCAGGAAGTTATGTTATTAGAAAAAAAAAGAATTTCTTCTCTAAAACATTGTATTTCCATAAGGAAGTTTAGATTTC
The DNA here is from genome assembly GCA_023213315.1 of Euborellia annulipes. Classification (NCBI taxonomy): domain Eukaryota; kingdom Metazoa; phylum Arthropoda; class Insecta; order Dermaptera; family Anisolabididae; genus Euborellia; species Euborellia annulipes. The sequence goes on along the minus strand of JAKCPI010013211.1, from coordinate 6,319 downwards.
TAAAACGTCAATATCATCCGCCTTATATTGTTGGAAATACCCCGAAGGCAAGGCAAGTTTTATAAAAAAAAAAAATAATAATAATAATAAAAGTTGTTCAAACTCATGAAACAAAGCTTCTTCCTTTTTTTTCAATCTTTTTTTTTCTTAATTCATAAATCCTTATCATCAAAAACGTCTGTTTTGGCCCTCCATCTCATAACTCAGCATCGAGTCAGCTGATCCTTAATGAACCTTGGTATAAATATCCTATCTCAATAACTTTATTTATAAAATGGGGAGTTTTTCAGTGTAAAAACAAGTAAAGATAAAAGATAAATAAAAGTAGATAATTTTCATTAAAGGGTCGTTAAAAAACTCTGAGGATATCGCTTTACCTTTTTAATATAAACAACATTTTTAAAAAATATCTCTTTATTTTGTTTCAGGTGAGTGGAGGCTTTATTATTATCGAGTCTTCAAATTAAGAAAAGGTAAAAAAAAAAATAAATAAATGCACCATTAAAAAATTAATTAATTAAATATGGTTTATCAAATGATTTGATAAATAAATAAATTTTCTCACGAATTAATTAATTATAAATAATAAAAAATTTCACTTTTAATTTTGTCTTGAAATTTATTTTTGAAAAATATAAATGACAGAGGTAAATAAATCTTTTTTTTTTCATGATTTAATGGCTTCCCTTTATGTGGAATTTATTTACCAATCAAATGTTGTACTAATAGCCTACAATATATTCAATACTATCCGTATAAAAAATAAGTATACAAGATCTTCCATTTGTTTGCTTCACTTCTAATTAGATAGCTATATCTCGGATAAGCTAGTTGACTATGACTTTAGAGTCTTTTCACATCTTGTTAAGCTAATCATATGATTATATAAGAGCCCAGATCGTAGTTAGCTAGCCAAGACCAGAGTTCGGTATAAGGGATGAAATTAGAAACACAAGCCTTGTTTATTTATTTTTTTGGAATTTTTTTAAAATTTTATTTAAGCTTAAGGTAGTCAATCCAATTGAAATAAATTTTTATCGCATTAGACGGGAACCCTTGACACAAGCACAAGAGGCAGAAATTCTACCTCTGAGCTCTGGCATGACCCAAGGGCTTGAAAATTTTTAAATAATTAATTTGCTTTAATTAATTATTTTAATTTGTAATATTTATTTTAATTAATTTTTATTTTTATAAATAATGCCTTTATTAAGTAGCTAAATTCATAAAACTTTTCTTATACTTGAGATAATTCACTATAAGTGAAAAAACTCATTTTTTAACTCGAAAGTTAAGCGAGTTCTTTTTTAATATATCGATCGGTTAAGTTAATTATAAGTGGTGCCACCAATTATTTATGAATTAATTATACAGTTATAAATAAATAAGTTAACCAAATATAGCTTGAAGAAAATTTGAAAAAACCCGCACCAAATCAAACGATGGATCGCTTTTCTGGCTTTTCACTAGAAAAATCAATATAGCACCGAAGCAACCCCTCAATGTTGGGGGAGGCGCCCACCCCACAAGGGGCATCGGAACCCCCCGTCGATGGGGGGGGGGGGCATTGGAGCTCGTCCGACCGTATATTCCGTTCAATCGGAGAGCAGACCCACCGGCTATGGATGTATAGTCTGGACCTTCCCATCCACCCACTCTTCTTTTTTTTTTACCATCCGAGACATAGACATTATATCACTCCGCACATACACAGACACATATACATTCATACACAATGGGGTCTCTCCCCATAACAGGAATTCTATCTCGGTCGTTCATCAAGAGGAAAAAAAATACGAGATCACAAGTAAATCTTGTTCAAATTTCTCTTCGAGAAAAGATAATATGTAATAATTAATCTTATTATTAAATAATGATTTTATAAATTAATAGTTACCGGAAGTTTCGAAAAGTGTGCTACAAACAATTTCGAGGACAAAATGACAATAGTCATCTTAAAAAAAATTTATTAAGTATTTTAAGCTTTTTTAATCTTTAAACGATAGTTATTATTAATTACGTTATAATATTGAGGCCCAGGCATATTTATTTATACCATTTGGTATGCAAATGATTTAAATAAATTCATCCGACTACCTGGGCTCCGAACCCACTCCGCTTGGTTTAAGATTATCAAAAAATAATGTTAATTTTAATCAAAATTGTTAGAGAGAATTTTGAGAAAATCGAAAAAAATTCAGAAAATACATAAAATACTAACGACCCTCGGGCTTGGTGTAGCCTCGTATTCCAAGTGTCGCGGTTTCGGACCCCAGGCAGTCCTATGATTTTATTTAAGCCATTTGGATACCAAATGGCTATATAATATAAATAAATAAGAATGCTTGGACCCCCCAATGTGTATATTAATCGTTATAAAGTCTTATATGACCTGAGTTGCCGAAAAGACTGTGTGAATGTATGTGGGAGTGCGAGTGTGAATGTTTAAAATAAAAACAAAAAAGTACTAATGCTTTTTGACCGATTTTTTCAAAGCTTCTTTTGGCTTATCAGGGTGGTCCTAAACAATAACAAATTTCGTAGCTCTTTCCTTTTCTTGAGACATTTTGCCATTCCCACATTTTTGGACTCAAAACGTGTATTTTCATCAAAATCTAGAAATCGAATTCCTGACATGAATGCAATACTTTCTCTCTATATAACATAAATAGGTTAAAATCGGAAAATTCGTAGATATGGAGGAAAATATGTTGGGCTGCCTACGTCAAAGGCTTCAGCTCTCGGAATTTTAGAAAGGTATTATTATTATGATTATTTGAAATTCCTATCTGGATCCCCGTTTATTTATCCGAGGTGCTTTCTTGCACGAAGACACACACCTCAAACCCAACCTGCCTCTGGCCGTAGCCATCTACCGGCACCCCGTGAAGTTATATCATTTCCTATCTCTAACTCCTCCTGCGTTCATTTCTAGCAAGTGAACTATTCTATTTCTGGTTCCACCAGGTTCCTTTTATCCAACCTCTTTTATGTTGTGGAGGATGTCCTAGTTTGAAGATGGACTTCCTCAGCACCGGCGTGCAGCCTACTCCTTTCGAAGAATGAATCACTGAGGGGAACTTCTTTACGTCCCTTTCACAGGACGGCGTGTCACAGCAAATCCCTCACGCCCAGGATTTGAACAGGGATCTTTTTTGTAGAAAGTCGACACTTTAGCCCGCTACACCAACGAGCGTAGAGCGTAGAGAGGTATAAATTGGCATAATTTGCCCGAGACGTTGCTTTCTGCTAGCTTAAAAGCATCTTAGAGAAGATGGTTAAAGAAGTCTTGATAATATGAGGAATTTAAATTCTCTTTTGCTCCAAAGGCAGATTCTTGAAATCTGGAACCCCAATAGACTATATATTAAATCATAATTTTTTTCGCTAATATATCGTAGTAAATGTAAAACTTAAAGATCAGATGATGCAATAGCATTTAATTAAAAATTCCTTTTCTCTTCCTCTCTTTTATTTAGAGTGAATTTTTGTTTGCTATTATTAAATAAAAGGATATTATTTGTATACTTATAAATTTATATTTGGATTTCTGTATTATTTATCATTTTTTTCATTTCATCAACATTGGATATATTAATTAATAAAATGGTTGTAAATTATCTGTTGGTTTTGTGCGATGAGTATTTTATAATCGATTGCATTAAAGTTAATTTAAAAACAGGGGTGAGTGGGGAAAGAAAGGGTAGTAGGGCTTGTGGCTATGAGAGGGGGAGGGAATTCGTGTTTCTGATGGGTTAAAATATACTATAAATCATAGAAACCTAATATTTTAAAGTTTTTTCTACCTGAATATTTTATTTGAATAAAATCTACTATTTTTTAAAAATTAACTCGGAAGGTTGGTCCCGGCGAATCAGCGTGTGGAACGTCCCCCAGGAGCATCGGTCTTCTTCTTCTTCTGTCCTCGCCATTATTAATCCCGCGGTGCGGGGTCGGCGGACCTTACTCTCCCCCTCCACTCCCCTCTATCCAATGCTGTTGTCTCCGACAGGCCAAGCTCAGTCATGTCTCTCTTGACCCGATGAAGCCAAGTCATCCTAGGTGCTCCTCTGCGTTGTCGTCCGAGGAGCTCCATATCGTACGCCGGCCTCGCCAAGCCACTGCTACTGCTCTCTTGGTGCACGACATGTCCTGCCGGACATCTGATTCTGCTTGATGTTCCCTCATACAAGCTCTTAATCCAGGGGACATATTCCTCAGGGACATTGGATTTCCGCAGGCTGTACCAGATGAGCTCACGCGGTACCCTATCGAACGCTTTTTCAAGGTCGAGGAATGCGACGTTCAGCCCTTTCTGCCCAGCCCGCCAGTCGCATCGGTATATGTTATAAATAAAGAAAGACAAAAAAGCAAAAGAATATGAAAGAAAAAGTCCTTAAAAATCTTGAATAAAAAGTTGTTAATAAGCAGTGGATAGGGGGGGAGTGGAGAGGCAAAGTAAGGACGTCCGACCCCGTACCGCGGGAATAATCAGGCGAAGAAAGAAGATTATTATTTTTTGAAATTCCTTCCGGGATCCCAGTTTATTTATCCGAGGTGCTTTAGTGCAGAAGACTCCTTAAACCCAACCGACCTCTGGCCGTAGCCGGAACCCCGTGAAGTTACATTATTTCCTATCTCTAAATTCGAAAAGGTTAATCACTAAGTAAAAAAAGGTCTTGATAATTTTTTGACATTTCTCCATTAAATTTATTTTTATTGATTTTTATTTATTCAGGTTGAAAAAGCAGTGGGAGTGAAGATTATTTTTTTCTTTTAAAAGTTATTTTCTAAACTAAATTAATAAGAGGAAATTTAATATTTGATTTTATTTCTCATAAATTTATTTCCTCCAAAACAGCATAAAATTATTATTCATATTCCCTAACATATTGGTTTCTAAGTTATCTTACATTTTCAGATAAATGAGGAGTGAGAGAGGGCATTAACTCATACCACTTATTAAGTGCTCCTGATAAAATAATAAAATTTCATTAATGAACGAAAATTAAAAAAAAAAAAGCGTAAAAAACATATTCTCTCGTTTTAATTAAAAAAGTTATTATATTTTTTTTTTAAATATCTCCAATTGTCATTAATTTCCCTTCTGAATAGAATGTAATCGTTTGCCAAAATTATTCAGGCTCACGTTTTCATACCCTTTTATTTATTTGTTGGTAATTATTCATCTAATAAATTAAAGTACTCTATTATAATTAATCTGCTTTTTGATTTACTCAGGCAAAGTGTTTAAGAAAAAAAATAAAAAAATATTTTTTTTTTTGCGAAATAAAAACATTAAATTTGAAGGAATAATTTTCCTTTGAATAAAAATAATTTCCTCTTCAATTAATATTCATAATTGTGATTGAAATTTATATGATGATTTAAAAGGGCTTAAAATGAAAACCATGAGTTAGTAAAATACAAGAGTTATACAACTATAGTAAATAATAAAGACCAAAAGTCCGTTTCGAGATATTTATTTCTTTATTTTGCAAGTAACGGAGAAATTTATTTTTTGTTTTACTTAACCGGAGTAATTATATCTCATTATTTATTATTGCTTTCTAAAATGAGTTTTTATAATTAAGTTAATTTTTATTTATTTTTACTAATGAGTCCAACCCTCATTACTAAGACTCTGTCATCGATATACTGTATTTTTTTTATCTCTTGAACTGATTTTGTTTATTTTTATCCCTCCTGTTTTTCGCTTCAAGAGATCGAATTCGTATTTACTTTGAGATCAAGAAAGACAAATATTATTGTGCTTTTTTCTTTTTAATTTCTAATATACTCCATTGTTCTTCTATTTTATCCTTTTTTTGTATTTTTTTTTTTTTTTTTTGTTGAGATTAAATGGAGTTATGTCCGGCTTTAGGGGATGAGAAAAGAAGGGAACAATGTTATTTTTCTGGGCAGCATTTCAGTTTAATTTATCTAATGTAATCCTCTTTGAGTTTTCTTTTATTTATATATTAAGAACATTGAACCTTCTAGCCCAGCTTTTTCCAAACTGTGAGACGCGGTCTAGTCTAAGGGGAGGCGCGAATATTAGCCACTTCTAAATTATTGCTAAAGTTTTATAAATAAAATAATAAATAATATTATAGTTTGTATTAATACATTTTTTAGCAATAAAAATTTTTGTTTGTATTTTTTTTATAAAATTGTGGGGGTGGGGGGAGGAGACGTCATACGATTAAATATTTTTTAGGGAGGCGTGGCAACTTAAAGTTTGAAAACCACTGCGTCACTCTACATCAAAAATAGTTTTCAATCAGGTCTATTCTCTTAGCAAAATCGTTAACTTTTA